>PVKM010042960.1:0-12662 GCA_004027735.1 Carollia perspicillata
CTTCCATTGATTATCATGGTCTAATGAATATCTGTCTTCCATCCATTTCTTTTCTGAAAAAATTGTGGCTGTTCTTATAGAAAGAGTCAAGTGAGAGGATGGAGAGGGGAGAAAAATCCTCATTTCAATACTGCATTGCTCTGCACACAGGGAGAAGGTCAAGCTCTCCCTATGAAAAGGTTTGCAGCAACAGATAAGTCTCCCCTTAGAGACAGAGTGGTCTTTATTTGGCTTTCTCCATTTCAATAGTACTTTAGACCTATAGGTCAAACTTGGTTATCATTTTTGTGAAAAATGCATGTAAATCACATTTGATAATTTCAGAAGTATATGGATTTTCTGTTTCCTACTTCTAATAGTGCCTTTCTTCAAATTAATTGATGCTGATCCCTAACTGTGGGGGAAGCTCTATGCAAGTCCCCTGGTCCACCACAGATGAAAATAATACTACCAAGACACGATCTGCTTGGGGAGGAGAGGTGGTCAAACTCTCAAAGGAGAAAGACCAAGAGCCCCTTCCTCAAGCGTATTTATTAGGTTCGTAACACACAGGGATATAGGTAAAGCTCATCAATCAATGTCAGGCATCAAGGATCAAACAATAGATAACATCTCAAAGAACTATGAGAGCTTAATCTGAGTCAGTGTCTGTCAGGTAAGGGGATTGCAAAAGCTTTAGGAAACATACTCATTTCCTGCCTGGACCCTTATCATACGAATGAGAGCACTCTTAGCAAAGCAGGCTTCACAGGACTTTATGAATTCTTTCTTATGCCCAATCACCCCGAAACCCGCTCTAGCCGGCAGAGGGCTGCACCCCCTCCCTGTCATGGATTCAGGCTTAAGTGGATTAGAGCCAGGAAGCACTTCTCCCAGAGCTTCTCCCAGATGGAAAGGGGACTCCGGCTATGTCAAAATAGCCAGGGGTGGAGGGGATGAGGGTCTTTCACCCTCACTTTGCTGCAGCCCCCAGTGAGTCCTTCCTTGATGGCCTCCCATATGATCGTGTCTGGCTTGGGTTGCCCCACCTCTGAGATGTCTTACCCATACACTCTGACTAACCGACCGAGTGTTGAGGGCTAGAGATGGCAGAAGCAGCGATCTTGCCAGGGAAATAAGCTTTGTTTCCTCAGTGGCTCACAGTCCAGAGGTTGCTCACTCAACCTTAGCCACAGGGGGTGGTTACAACTCCTGAAACCAGGCAGAGCAGTTCCCAACACTTAACATCATATTTGACATTTTCAGGTACTTCAGCTCCAGTATCTAATTAGTTGTAAAATTCTAAGGAGTCTTTTCTAACGCTTAGGTTTACATTTTTTAATATTTTAAAATATATTTTCTTCTAAATATTTTAAAATATATTTTCATCTAAAAATAAACCATTATTATGGTTTATGGGTATAAGACCAACTCTTCTGACAATCTCTATCAAAGAGAAGAGTTTGATCGTGGGAGTCACACTGACTTGATTTTTCTGACAGCAGATATCCCAGATTACAAATCCAAAGTTAGATGTGGGCCTACCTACTGAGAGAAATGAACAGCTAAAACCACAGAATATGTAGTTAAGAAGAGGGGGGATGAAATCTGATCCCAGAATAAAGATAATTTATAGGTAGCCAGTGCATGTCCTCCGAGGAGGAGCTGACAGACAAACACCTTTATATAGATAAATGATCATTTGCAGTAAGATCTGAATACAGTTTCCAAAATAAGAATAATATCCAGTGTGAAAGGACATCAGACAGAAACTGAAGTTCACAAAGCTTTAAAGACAATATATATAGACATCCTTCTGTTTTACATGTATTTTGTATAGCCTTGAAAAAAATTCTTCTTTAAATTTACTAGTCCATTTTTCTTATAATAAAATTCTACTTTTATTATCATGAGATCATCTTTCTTCCTGATTTATTTGTTGCCCTGTAAATGAACTATCATCTTTACTATTATTTCACCTGTAGTCAAGTCCTTCAAGAATTAGAATTTCTGGTAACATTAGGTGCTATTGTCAAGGAAGGAGTGGTTGCAGGTTTACAAGGTAATCTAGGGCTGTGTAGGTGGTGCTGGTTTAGGAGCAAACCTCGTTTCATACCCTAGGAAGGAAAAAAAACCTACTGATGGAGATTAATTAGTTATACCGTGAAGGTTAAAAGAATGTGTCACAGCAAGTCTACATTTTTCTTTTCTTTTTTTAAAAGATTTTATTTATTTTTAGATAGGGGAAGGGAGGGAGAAAGAGAAGGAGAGAAACATCAATGTGTGGTTGTCTCTCACATGCCCCCTACTGGGGACCTGGCCTGCAACCCAGGCATGTGCCCTGACTGGGAATTGAACCTTTGGTTCGCACTCCAATGCTCAATCCACAGCAGCCAGGCCATGTACTTTTCTGAGCCACAGCAGCCAGGCCATGTATTTTCCTGATATCTATGATTGTGCTTAGGCAAAGTTTCTATCTTTAAGTTTGTGTCAATAGGTCAAAAGGCTCAATATTTTCCTTTATTTAATATATATTTTATTATAGTGATTTATACTTTGAGAGTATATTTTTAGCTTACCTAATAATTTATTTATTCATTCAATAATTAGTTGTTGAGCATGTACTCTTTGTAATACCATCGCAAACAAAACTAATGATCTCTTCATTTGTGTAGAAGTTAAAAATAATGGAAATAGCAAAAATTAAAACAATTCACTGCTCATCACAAATCCTGAGAGACAGAGTGCAACATTACACATATCTTAGCCAATAAACCTGCAGAAACTAATAATAGTCACTTTATATATTGCTTAGGATTTTCTAGGCATAATCTTATTGAATTATTCATAGCAACTATTTAGGAGTAAGAAATTCAAAACTTTGAGAGATTAAGTGATGTGTCAAAACTCAGAGCCAGAAGTTGCAATGTCAAATTAGGCCAGCTCTCTGAGTCCAGAAGCTTAATTAGTATAAAAAACTTGATCTACTCATTTTCACACATAGATGTTTGAATAGCATGAACTCCACTTTATATAGTCATTAAGATAGTGTTGATTGAATCATTAGGTAAAGAGCACGTTTAATACAATATGACTAAATAAATTAATTACTGTTTATGGAATCTCACTTATAACGAGTTTATAACAGTTTACATAGCATAGAAAAAAAAGGTAAAGGCATAAATAACAAATAAAATGTCTTTGGAGAGTCAAAATGATAATTTACCTCAAACAAGAGTTTTAGATATTCCAAATTGCATTTGTCATTATCAAGAGCAATTTGTAATAAATTCATTTTATAAAGTTCAATGAATCCTAAAATCCAAATAAAGAGGGCGATTGTTCTACTGAGATCTCCTACATGCTTTCTTTTTTAAAAATTAATTAATTAATTTTTAGAGAGAGGGGAAGAGAGGGAGAAAGAGAGAGAGAAACATCAGTGTGTGGTTGCCTCTCATGTGGCCCCCACTGAAGACCTGGCCCACAACCCAGGCATGTGCCCTGACTGCGAATTGATCTGGCGACCCCTTGGTTCTCAGCCCACACTCAATCCACTGAGCTACACCAGCCAGGGCTCTTACATGCTTTCTTTAATGCCTTAAGAGAACAAAAAAAAATTAGAATCTTTCTTTAAATAAGAGTTATTATGTTTATTAACTAAAAAGACCCAACTGTTAACTTTGCAAAATTTCAAAATTTAACAGTTTCTGGAATGCCTAATCTCAAATCAGCAGACTAAATAATGCTTTAAAACACTACCAAGACACATCCTTTTACCCTGCAAGCACTTCAAAATAAATATAACAATCTCAATTTTAAGTGATAAAATTTTTTGAATTTTAGACCTTGAGATGTAATCCTGTGAAATCTAAACAACCATTTACCCCTCTGGACTATTGCTGTTGAACATTTAATTTTGACTCAAATAAATATTCTAACGTTTTAGAAACCACTTCCTTTTGAACAAAACAGCAATGAAATTCAAGTGGCTGGAGAACACTCACAATAGATGGCTTCCAATTAAATGGTGCTACCCTTGCAGGCCTTTGTGTTTCAGCAGCAGGGTGGGAGTCATTTATTAGTCATATTCTAGCCATTCTGAAAACAGGAGGTCAGACCATTACCTAATACACTCACTGTTCTATTTTTTCTTCTGCTGTTTGAAAAAATGTGTGTTGATCATTAGGACAGTGACATAACATAAAAAAGCATTTGTAAGTCAGCTAAGCTTCAGGAACCTGGCACCCAATGGGCATAACATAGATATATTGCATCTATGGAATTTTATTCCTGTTTCCAACACAGCTCTCATTGTTGAGATCTCCATGAATATTGTATGATTACTGCTATTCACACAGTTCAAGGAAACAATTACATGGCACCCCTAAGATAATTATGTGCAGAAACTTAAAAAGAATTCCCAGAGGTGAGCGTTAAAAGACGGGCTGGATGAAACGGGTGTTAGAGACAGAACTGTCTAGAAAAGTGAAGTCAAGTCACCTCCCGTCATGTGGCTAGAAGAAGAATGCAATGTGCACACCAAGAAGCCATTTTAAGTCTCCCTTTATCATCATTAATTCTTAATAGATTTTTAAGCATACATTCAAGATCATCAAGACTAAAGTGAAAAACACTGACATTCTCACCTGGCTTCTCATTTACAGAGTAATGAATAAAAGCCATACTGCACTCATTCTTTGTGTAATGTGAGTCATAGCCAAGACAATCTCATGACGGTAGGTGTGGATATAAATTCTTTGCAGTCACAGTTACTTCAAAATATATAGTAATAATAAAAATGTGACTGTCAGTGGTACAAATACTACTGTTCCTCTGGGAAATAATACAATAATTAATAAATAATAGTAGAAGAATAAACTCTGTTTCACATACTCACAACTGTAAACCTACTTTTGCTCCACTCTATATGTGTATATTCATATTGTAAAATGATATTTTTACTCACTTGATAATACAAAAGATTTCTATAATGAGTAATTTTAATAGATTACTTAAAAATCTTATATATAGACATATAAGTTTTTACAGAGTGGTATAACTTTTATACTCATATTTAATTATTAACCACATTAGAGGAATGATTGACAACTATCATTATTTGAATGCTAATATATTTTTTAAAGATTTTATTTATTTTATTTTTATTTTATTTTTTAAATATTGTTGTTCAAGTACAGTTGTCTGCATTTACCCCCACCAGATATTTAATTCAAACATACATTTTATTCTTTTAATAATATTTATTCATAGGAAATATGAGAAATCCTGAAAGAGTTTAGTTTTCAAAATACTTTGCCACATTTTTCCCATGTCAATAATTCAAGATAAATCTTATGTTAATATAGTTTTTAATCATATATTATAGCTACAAAATCAATTAAAGTATAATTGACATAAAAATACATGAGAGCTGTGTGAATATACTGTTCCTTTTTTAAAGGAAGATAGAGTCTTCTCAAGGGGATTACACACTGACCAGTATAGTTACAATGAAATATCTCTGTAAAATTCAAGTTACAGACAATAGCAGATGGAAGAGAGGGAGAAAACCAGGTAAAGGGTGAGGGTGGTGACAGTAAACCGAGTCCGGAGTGATGAGTAAGACGCTTATGGGTGGAGATCAGGGGAATCACTGCAGATTGGGGGCACATCATAAGCAAGAACTATGAGGTAAAGTGGACTTTTCAGATAAAATAATCTAAAAATACATTTTTTTTACTGTAATGATTGGAGAGTTCAGATTAGTTCAAAGAAAAAGAAATTTGGAAAATTTGAGAATGAGTTAAAGTGATCTTAAATACTAAGCAAAGTAGCAAGTAGCATAAACTTTTCTGTAAAAATACCAGGTTGCATTGATGGTTTATTATGGTTTAATTGGAATAAAAAAATAAGGACTAATTTGCATGAATGGAGAAACTACTTTGGTGGTTAAGATAGAAGTGATTGGTCCTGCACCACAATGATTTCCATGCAGATAAAAAGGACATTTTAGATAGAGATTATACTAAGAAAGAAGAATGTAAAAGGTTTTATGATCAATTAGTTATATACTAGAAATGTAAGTATAATATGTAAGTATTTTAAGCATTGGTGTAGGGCAGCTCGCTTTTGTTTAAAGATGATAAATTCAGCATGATTTCAAACTTGCTACTGCAGGAAGATTTAGGGATGAGACTATACAGGCAACATTGTAGTTGCAAAGGTGAGAATTTCTGTTAGGTCTTGCAATATTTTCTTTAAAATATTAGGTGTCTACAATAAATACAACTTTATTTTTCTTGTTTATTTACCTATAAATATTAATATAAACGCTTTAAAAGTAAATAACTCCAGCAAGTGTCTTTGGAGCTCCACAAGTATTTGAGGTAAATGAATGGCTGTGTCTTGGGCAAGACTGTTGCATATCTCAGGCGAGGAAAAACACCTAGTGAGAGAGTAGTTAGCTAGTAGTAAAGAAAAAAAATTGGACCAGCTTCTGGAGCCTGTGGTGAAGAGAAGTAGAAAAGAGTTTAAGGAAGATACTGAGAAAGAGCTCAGGGAAGCAGTAAGAGAAAAGCTCAAATGTGGCTCCAGAAAGATGACAGAGCTCTCCTCTGCCTTTTTATTGCCAACAATATTTTTTATAATATTTAGTTAGCTGAGTGGTGTAAAACACAGTTATGATATAAAATAATAAAATCAGTCTGGATTGGGAAACATGAGACTTGAACTATGCATCAATTTTGAATATAGTTAAAAGGTGCAGGAGAGCCTAAAACTCATCCTCAGAAATGTTGGAAGTGAAACAAGGATGTGGAAGTATAAGACGTCAGTTTGGGATCATAAAGAGACCAATTTGAATAAAAGAAATAATCCATTAAAGGAAAAGAAGTGTCCGTAGGAAAGGATAGTGTGATCAGATATGCATTCTTTAGAACCCAGTAAAGCATTCGGGCTTCTGTCAATAGAATAAGAGACACAAAAGGTGTTTGAGGGATAAATGTGTGTTTAAGTGCCATTATGATATGTTATTAATTTGTATGTATATTTATTCTGTTGGTAATAGATGTGATATTTTTGAAAAAAAGAAAAAAAGAGCTAGAGCTAGGATGTACGGGGATTCTCACAAAATAATACAGGAGTAAATAACAAGAGTTAAATGTTTCAATGACATACTTGAAAGCTTACTCTTTACTCTTATTTTAATTTGTAGATACAAAATGATGTAGTGGAGATGTTATGACTTTTGGAAACAGAAACCTCTATGTGACATGTCTTTATCCAATGATTACTAGCTTTGAGATCTTGCTTGAGCAAATTACTTATTCTTCCCAAGTTCATAGTTAATGTTGTGGCTCCACAGAATTGTTTCTGTATGAAACAACATTATATAACTGTAATATAGAGAGGTATAGAAATATATTGAGTATATATGTATGTACACATGTGTGTATATATGAGATAATAGCACAGTGGTTGACATAATCCTCAGTAAAAATATTTGCTTTTTTATATCTTTTACTATACTATTTTTTAATAAGTCACTTTTTAAAAAGATTTTATTTATTTATTTTTAGAGAGAGACAAAGGGAAGGAGAAAGAGAGAGAGAGACAAACATCAATGTGTGGTTGCCTCTCATGTGCTCCCCACCGGGGACCTGGCTTGTAACCCAGGCATGTGCCCTGACGGGGAATTGAACCTGTGACCCCCTGATTCACAGCTCACGTTCTATCCACTGAGCTACACCAGCCAGGGCTACATTTTACTATTCTTTATTTAGCATCCATATATGTTATTTGTTTTACTTTATTATTCCTTTCACTTTTCTTTCTTTGGCAATGTGCTTACAGTGTCTGTGTACTGCTTAAACAAGAGAGTAATTTCTAACTATATGAATACCATAAAAAAGTGCTTCAGTGAAGGAAAGGAAATGATTATGACAAAAGGAACATATAGTGGGAGAAGACCATACATAATTTGTTGAAATTTTCTCATGTGAGAAAACTATTTATTTTTGCCATTGAAGATTCTGGATTTTCTTCCAAAATTTCCTTAGGTAAGCAATAATTTTTAAGTCCCATCCTAAGAAAATATTACCTCCAATGCACATCAGGAGTTAGCCATTTTGAGCATGTCACATGCAGTATTTTCCTAGACCTTTTATGGATTTTTAATACCCTGTCAGATCATGTGAAGACACTTAGAAGACCATATTTGCCCTTTATAGACATCAAAATGTATCCTCATTGCTTGTGACATATGGAATCTTTCTTAGCTCTGTGTTTCCTATTCACTAGATAAGCAGTGATTACAGATAGTCAGGACACACTGATTTCCTCAAAATGATGCACTTTAATATACTTACAAGACAATTTAAACCACAAGGTCTAAGTTTCAACTACAGTATGTTAGAAAAAAAACCACTGTTATAAAAACCTTTGGCTGTATGTGACTCTCATATTGAAGAATTTTTACATTCACAATACAACCACTTCCACCTCCTGTCTCAGTTTCATTGATAGACTCATCTTTATTCAGAACCCTGATACTCTAACTTTTAATATCTCTTCCATTTTACTAGCTGAGTAACCTAAGTAATTAAACTCACCTAGAATATCGAGTACTAACGCTATTCAAATGTAGTGAATATAAAAATATTTTCAAAATAATTATTTTCTTTAGACAAAAATTAGTTCAACTCCCATGATCAAAATTTCAAGTGATTTTCGAATGCCTACATGCCTCCTTGTACATAATAGCTTTAAAGAAATACTAAGAATAATTTTAATACCAATTGTATTTTAGTGAATTATCTCCACATTAATTCAATCCTGACCATAGTTTGAAATAAATCTGAAAGTTGGGTATTATGATTAATTTATATTTACAAGTAAGGAAGCTGTTGTCCACGAATCTGAGAGCTGTGTAATGTAGACTAAGTAGGTCCATTTATGGCTCTGTCCCGTAGCCAGCCAGTGAGTGCGGCCTTAGCATCATGCTGAGGAGCCGAAGCATTAGTCCCACTTTTGAAAAGAAAGTCTCATGCTATGGAGCTCAGCTTCTTTCAGGAGAGAAGAGCTGATGCAAGGGTGGGGGATGAAGTATAACAAAAGAACAGCCGAAGCCCACCATAGCTGTTCAATAATCTACAGCAACCACACGTAAGGTTTTCAGATCTAAGGGTTTTGTGTATTGAACGTACCTCAAAATGTGTAACGTATTCAAGCTGCCTTGCCCTTCCCCTTTGTCTTTGGCCTGAGCTTTCATCAGGTCAGCTGTGAAGGGAGCTCTTATATGTGAGGTACCTGGTATCTCCGGCCTTCTTTTGTTCACTGAGTTCTATCTTCTGATGATTAAGGAGAAATGTCTTATTATGGTTTACTCTGCCTATACCTTTGTCCCTATTCTTCAAAAATATTTAATAGCTATATCGTAATTATTAATCAACTACATAAACTCTTGTACCATGGCTTAACATTTCAATCTACATTACCTTGAGAACGTTACATTTACCCTAATTGAAGGGTGCATTTTTCTTCAAGGGAATATTCAAAACATACCAATTCCTTCTCTTCAACCTGTTAATGATTACCTCAGTTCTCAATTTTTCAAGCCATTATTCTAAAAAAAAATCCTAATATACACACTGAGATATGAATAACAACATACCCAAATGGTCTGCACTGCCTCCCGATCCATAAAGATGCTGTATGAAAGTGCTGTATGTAAGGTGCGGTGTCCTAACAAAGACAGCTTTCTGGGGGTCTCTGTGCTGGACAGGTGGCTCATTAATAATGTGGCTCAGCCCTGACTGGTGTGGCTCAATGGATTGAGCACTGGAGTGCAAACCAAAGGGTCACGGGTTTGATTCCCAGTCAGAGCACATGCCTGGGTTGTGGGTCAGGTCCCTAGTAGGGGGCACACACAGTGAGAAGCAACCACACATTGATGTTTCTCTCCCTCTCTTTGTCCTTCCCTTCCCCTTTCTCTAAATAAATAAATAAATAAATAAATAAATAAATAAATAAAATCTTTAAAAAATAATGTGGCTCAGTGCTTGATCCAGCTCTGTGTAATATGTTATAATTCTCAGTATAACCTAGGAACATCTCCGATTATAGTAGTTTTACCAAATGACATACTAGAACATAATTATCTATCACCACTGATGCTAACAATATATCATGCAACGACATTAAATGAACTTAAGTCAAAAATCTCAGAATGAAAATGCTCATGGCATTGAAAACCACATAGAAAACCATGTCCTTCAGTAATGTATATTTTTGTAGTAAACAATAGTGCATTGATTACTGAGGATTATTTCTGGGAATAGTACTCCTTTCTTTTTTTTCTCCCGCTGCATATTTTTTACTGATGTTCCTGTTCTGGATCCTCTGTAACCTGCTCCCAGAGGAAAAAGAATGACAGCCACATTTGCACTGAGTTATGATCTGCATGTTTACCAGCTTTTAAGATCTTTTGGCTGATGCTTGCCTGTTCTTCATGACTAAGTGGTGAGTCACCTGTACACTTAACCAAGAAAATGATGCAATCTTTTCAAGTTGTGCTTCCTGAATAATAGTTAGGTAGAGAAAGTGAATTATTGCCTTTCTCAGAAAAGATTTTTTTTAATTTTCAATCTGTGGAACAGAGAGATGAGAAAACTCAGCTCTAAGACTACTTCTGAAACAACAATTATGTGAGCCTATGATAATTTATTTCCCTAAAGTGAGAATATCTCACTAAGGTTTACTTCTCCTAGGAAACAGGAAGATACTGGACTGCAATTATAAAAGAAAGAAAAAGAATACCTGTAATTTCTTCTTTATCATTAATAAAAATGAATATTCTTTAAAACATTTTAAATTAGAGATTTTCTTAAATGCATGGAGGCGGCATATGTCTCATTTACTCTCCGGAGACTTTCTTCATGTCACTTTCCCTCCATGAGCCGGCAACGTGAAATGTATCAATGCCACTAAACCCTGTAAGCCTTTCCCAAATGTAAGGCTTATTTCCAACCAGGCTATGAAATCATTTCCTCCTTGTATTATAATAATTTATGTAGGAACTTTTATCTCTTTGAGTTTCAATAACTTGAGTTTATGATATCTCAAACTCTAAAATGGGATGCATTTTATGGCCTTTAGGTGTTATTACATAGCAAGATTAATAGAAATATAAAATACTTGTCATAACATAATTGAAAGTACTTCATACATTCAAAATTCATCAGAACTGAAGTTAGCACAGCAGTGGAAATGAAAATTGCATTTCTTTAAATTCTTATTTGTGATTTTAGGATGAGTTTATCATTCCTGGGGTTTTCACCCCCTTTATATCAACTGTACTTACAATATATTGCTAATGTATTGATGGATGTCTTAGTCATTTACAATTGTTAAAATTGTCATGTAGTATCATGTAGGTTTGCAGTCTTTATATAGGATCTTGAAAATATATTCAGGAAACCACCATAACAGGTCAACTATAACTTATAAAATAAAAGGAAAATAGCACAACATATCAGTAATGTTATCCAATTTTTTCGCATTAGTATTTTTGCTTTTTAACTGTTAGATTAATACAGAATCTCATCCAATCTTTGCAAAATAACTTCAGTTCCAAATAAATACAAATACAATAAAAATGGCATTAGCTGGTGTCAAAGCTCCATTAGAATGCTATGCAGGTGACTGCATCCTTGCCACGTGAAGAACATACTGTCTCGTGACACAGGTCTTAAGCTGGTCTCTGTTATTCTGCTACTGAGTCTCTCCATCCTCAAGTCTTTCTAACAGTTGAAGAGGAAAAGAGGATTTGAAGGTGGGAAAAATGTTAGGTAAATTTGAAGTTCAAGTGTCTTTCTTCAGGGCCCATACCTTTGAGTCCTCTCGATAGCTCCTCCACTCTTGGAATCAGTGCTCTTATACCAGAAAAATATGCAAATCTCCCCTGCCCCCTCCAAAACCCAAAGACTTATCCTACAGGTAGAGCTCATTCGTTTGTGCATCCTTAGTTTAAACACGTATTGCCCTCTCTGTTTGTCTAAGGTATTTCAAAATTATGAATGCTACATGATGTGCTGATGGTGAATTGTTACATTGGTGAGGAAGAGCGCTAAAGAGATGAGGAAGATGAGAAGAAAGGGTTGGAGTACTGCTGGGTCTAGCAGCATATCTGATTAATCACTACATTATTAAGGTTACCTCTGCCAAGGAACACAGAAATGTAAATGCCCACATATGGGGAACATAATAACAACAAGAATAATAAGAATAAAATTTAGAAGGATGGGAAATTTACATAAAAAGCTCTAAAAATAATGTTTACTGCTGGGTATTGGAGGGAGTTCATAATATTTATTTCTAAGAATGTTGGTTGTCATCTTTAAATTTCATAATCAGTAGAAAAATGAGCTGTAAATACTACTATGTACAAATTTAGAGGGAGGAGATTGGTTTCATTAAAACCTGTTAGAAGAGCTGGCTAATAGTGATGCTGTAAAACAATACAGAAGAAGTGTAGTGAATTAAAATTCATGATCCTTTTTTTTGTGGGAACCCTGATAATTCCTTCTATTAAAACTTATGATTTTCTATAACTGTTTTTATTTTAATTGCTTTTAAATGTCTAGTAAAATTCTCTGTGATCACTTTCAACATCTTATTGAAAAAAG
>PVKM010042961.1:0-12656 GCA_004027735.1 Carollia perspicillata
TCTCCTCATTATTTTTTATGTCACCGGGTCCTTGTTGTATTGCAGAAATGACCACATTTGAGGTTGTCACTTCTGTCAGGGCCATGTATCACTTTGATCATTTGTGAGGGCAATCAATCAAACATTGAAGAAGACCAAGAGAGGGAGCAGACCAAGGCGTTTTACTCTCCATTCCCTATCAAATGTAGTACATGGGAGTATCATGTGGGATTCTTCAGTGGTCTGAACAGCTCCGGGCTCTATCGCTGACATTTATTTCCAAGCAATGGGTGGGGGGCTGGGGAGGACATATGACCAAAGGGTTGCTGAAGCCTTACAGGGAGGTTTTTACAGAGATTATTCATTAGCAACTGGGCTAAACAGAGGAAAACCTTCCTAGCCCTTTCACTGTTTTACCCGTAGAGAAAACATTGGACCCACAGAGATATTAAACATCGATCTTCTCTTACCTTGGCATATCTGGCTCATGAACCGCTGATGACTTTGTGTTACTGTTAACTGTTTATGCTTCTCAAGACAAGGAAATGGTTATTTCATCATGTTTCCAGGGGTTCACACCCTTTGTGAAGGATCTTCCAGAAAGATTCTTTATAACGTGTTCCCAGTCCTCAGAGCTGTCATTGGCTCGTCACTCTTTCCCAGTCTGATGCCCAGTCCCAGTGCTGTCCCCTTTGCTGAGGTGACTCTGTCCTACGGATTGCCTAGATCTCCATTGCTGCCGCTCTGTGCCGCACCCTCAGTCCATCCTGCCTCGGTTTCTGCCGCAAACGTTCAGCAATGTCCTGTTCTGACTCCTTCACCACAAATCCATGTCTTACACCCATCATTTCATGACTGATTTGCTCTAAATCCTGCTTTTTTTCTGTTCTACTTTGTTGAGAAATTCTGCAGTGATTACAGTGAGAGTCCAAGTACACCCAAGGAGTGTTTATAATCAGTCCCACTTCCATACCTTACCAGTATCTCCCTACTCCACTTAAACCACCACCAGGGCTTGGTGAATTCACGCCCAAACTTTCTGTTCTCGCCACATAATTCTTTCTCTGCAGAACAGACATTATTTATGTAGATACATAGGTAGAGATAGAAACACACAACTTTATAAATATAAATATATAACTTTATGAATATTTAAATTCATAAGTTAAAATTATTTGTATTCAGATTCACAAGGGTTTGAATTGCTTTTGCCTCTTACTAAGCTACACAAACCTAGATGAGTTATTTAATCTCCCTGAATTTCAAATATTTAGTCCTGCTGAATTCTCCTGAAGATTAAATTGTATAAAATATTTAAGTTGTCTAACATTTTCTGGCACACAGTACTTAATAAATTCATGCGTATTTCTTGATTTTAGGTTTTGTTTTATTTTTTTCCTATTTTTTAAATTGCAGCAGTCTAAGTCTAATCAGGAAACAAAAGCCACATAATAAGCTAAATGCAGTTAATATAAAGAATTATTATCTATAATAAACGAGAAACTATATGATATAAGGAAACTATATTTTACCTAGGATCGAGTGAGAGGAACCAGAGAAAGATAAACCTGGAAGAGGTTAAAACCTTATTGGTTAAGGTGCATTCATCCACTGAATAGCAGATGTGCTTACTGGTTTGGCCAGGCCTGGGGGGTCTGGAGTTCCTGGGCCAAGGAATGGCCCAGAGAGAGCATGTGAGCAAGCAGGTGGGCAGTGACTGGTCACATGGTTGTGCGGTGAGTATGGTGCCAGTCAGAGGAGAGGACTTTAGAGCATGGGGGCTCGCAGGGCTGTGGGGCTTGAAGGACGGGAGGCTGCTGTCTCACCACACGGGGGAGTCCTGGTGCTGGGAGGGCAGGACGTGTGGGTATGGGGGGAGGTTGCAGGGTATTTGGTTTCTATGGCTATAGGACTGAGAAAAGGTTATTCCTGGCCATAGGATGCAAGGTCATGGAGGGACCGTGCTCTTGGCCAGCAGCTGGGCTAGGCTCCGTGGGATATTTTTACAGCCACAAGGCTGACCCCTTGGTCTGTGCAGAAAATACCAGAAAGCTTCCTTCTCTTGTGATGTCTTTCTGGTCCCCTCTACTGAGAAGGCTGATCATTGTACTCTCTTTAAAGGAGCTGAGAAGCCATAAATCGATAACTGACACAGTTACTGGTAAAACCAATGACTTCTGTCTTAAGAAGGTATAATTTTTCCCCATCATATTTTGTCTGATGGAGTGACAGGCTTCTGTTATGGGGAGTGGTTTTTCCCAATGATTAATTGGGAACCCAGCAGTTGTTGTTTCGCTTTGTAGCAGCCAAGTCAGTGCTTGAATACAAATCCAAGTTTTATTTGTGAAATTATATTTTAAATGTGGTTAGCGCTATTTCGAGTGTTGATTTATCCCTAAGAAGAGAGAAATTGCACGTTGCAAGGCTTGACATCCAGAATACATTTAAATCGTCCAGCCTTTCTGTGTGTGGGCATTAAGGTTTTAAAAAACTGTTATTTATTGTCTTTTTGTTTCTCTATGAATCTCTCCTTATAAATCTACTGTTGTTCCCTTGTTAGTGAGAAAACATGTTCCCATGGCAGGCTGCAACAGTTCAACACTTCCCCACAACCTTGAATTTCCATTCCTCTAAGGTACACGGTCTCATTTCTTTTATGCTTTGGAGAGAGCATCTGGTCCATTTATTTAGCTCGACAGTGATTCTCCTCTGTTGCTCTGCCTGAGCAAGGTGTCGTACAGATTAGAACACATCCACTTCTCGTCAAAACACGCCAAGCTCAATCAGTGAAGTTTGATTTTTTAGTCTTTTCTTCCTTTTAAAGGAGTAATGTATATAGCCTAGGAATGCATCTGATGGCATCTGTCTGGACCTTTTTATTCTTGGCTGTACTCACGTTGCTGTGCCTCCGCACCCATAGCTGGGAGTCACCTCCCGCACTCATCAGCCTGGTAGGTGCGATGACTTCGCTCCCTTTTTTCACCGAGGAGGCTCTACCAGATTCCTGTAGAAGAGTGGGTTTGAGTTCTGGGCCTGTGTCCTAGGAGCTGTGTTATTTCCTGTAAACAGAGGGGTTGTTTATGTATGTGAAAATGCTTTGCACAAGTTGTAAAACTTACATTGTGAAAATGCACTGCAGGGATCCTGGACGTCAGTATTGAGGGTGACAGTGAGGATTCCGAGGGCTGGGATATTCACGGATCCTGTGGGCAAGTCCCGTCTTGGTCAAAATTTTCTAGGGAAGTTCCACATTAAACTTTTACCTTCTGCTTCCTAGGGAGAATAGTTCAGACTTTCTCGTAGCTCTTTTCTCCTGTTGCTGCGTAGCAGCCCCCACACCCTTCTGTGCTACGTCATCTGTGGCATTTTCATGGGACCTACATAATACAGAAGATAATACAATTTTAGAACAGCTGTTTTCTGGGTCAGCTTTTATGTCTCTTATCTAGTAAGCTTCCAGTTTCATAAGATAGAGTGAAATATGTTTATATTGATTTTTAAAGGACAGAGCAAAATAAGAACAGTTATAATTTAATAGATGCAAGACCAGTTGAAGAGGAAAACTACAAGTAGCTGGTTTCAGTCGACTCTGATACCGCCTGAGATGAAAATAAGAAATGTGTGTGGAAGCACTGCATTTTCATGTTGACCAAAGGGCTATAAGCTTTTCACCTTCATAAATGGATTTCATAGTAGATTTTTCATGTGTACCTTTATATAAGATTAATAATTATTTTTTGTGATAAAAAATGTCATTAAACCCCTACTTTGTGCAGGGTGCAGAGTGGATGTTTTAATCAACACAGATATTTGAGAGAGATGCAGTTACACCCAATTTCTAGACGAAGATACCTAACGCAGGCTAGCAGTTTGTGCAGGGGGATGTAACTGCAAAGATTACACACCCTATGGCCCTGCCACCCAGTCCATCTTTAACTATCAGAAACAGTGGTCATGAGTGTAAAACAACGTGGGTAGAAATGATATGTTGAATGAAGTGAGGGAAAACTGCTTTCCAGAAAGGCCATAGTTGTCGGACAAAGAAATCTCAAATTAAAATAATATACAGGTCTCTATTTAAGGACAAATTGACTGATGGACCTCCAGTGTTCAATTATTTTGGTAATGTTACAAATGCATAAAGCTAATCTAGGTATAAATTCCTTATATTTAGGGTTCTGATTCCACTTAAACCAAATGTACAAATCAAGTACTAACAAAATTATAAATCAATAACACTCAACTTATAAATACTGTATAATGTGCTAGGTTACATTTTGTGGAAATCAAGTTGATGTTTGCAATGAGAATATTATATCAACTGCCAAGACTCATGTTCTTATACATTCAGAGTACACGTTTTGTATTGGCTCAGTTCTCTCGTTGTTTTGTGTGTCCTATTTGGAGTTTTGGGTGACTTTCATTTTGTATGTCATGCTGCGATGGCATTTATCCTTCACTTGTCATCAGCGCATCATTTTATATATTAAGCACAATTCTATACTTGTTTTCATGATATGCTTATAGTTTAAATGTTCAGATAGATTGTAAGGATTAAAACCAAAGTGCAGTGTCAATTACCCTTGTACCATTTCTGAGACCCGGTTCCAAATCACTCTCAACTATGTTTTAGCTGTTTTTAGCTTGGTATTTACCTCCTGTGGCAGAGACCGCCAGCTCTTTTTACAATGTCCATTTCCATCTTGGTTTTTACTAACAAAATCTCAGTTTGGTTGAGTTGACAACATATCCAGCTAAAATACAGTATTTTCTCCTTTTTCTTGGAAAAAAGAATAGCCATAACATTGTCAGAAAAATTAGTTTTTAAATTTGTTTTACACACACTCTTGCTTTTTGCCCGTCCTCCTTCTTCCATCCTGGGATGCAGATGTGATGGCCAATGCTGCAACAGCTACTTTGTGATTGACCTGAGAGAAAAGCTAGAAGGTCACAGAAATCTTGGCCCTGACATTTTTGAGCTGCTGTCCTGGCCTAGACTGATTGCTTCTGGAATTCTTATTATTTGAGCAAGACCCTAAATCCCACTTGTTTAAGCTATTGTTAATTGTGATTACAGGGCAATTACATCTTAATCAACTAAATCTATTTCTAAATCTAGTAATCATTTCTAGGCAATGATTATTCTATTGTGTCCTAATTTATCAAATTTAGACATTATTTACTTACGTTCCTAATGTGGAATATTTGATGCTATTTTTTTATCCCACTTGTTAGATATTTTATTTACCCCTACTTTTCTGTATCACACTATTTGTTCATATTAATTTTAGTGATTTAATAAGTGACTTAAAAATAATAGCAGTTTTATTCACTCCTGAGCCAAATAATGCATTATGACATTTATTTCTCAAATAATTTTCTGTTTTTCCTGGAAATAATAAGTCTCTTGTAGAAATGATTCTTTCTTATTCTGTTTCCTTGTCACTAATTCTTCCCAATGCCAACAAAATGTTATTTTCTGCATCATCATATAAGTAATCAATTAGTTTAATTTTTTGTTTTTTTTTCTTGGCTATCCCTTTTGGAGCTGTCCATGTTCCTGGCTCAATCTGCACTGGCTTCCTGGTGACCCTTCCCCACCCCTTCTTTCCCCGGGCCTGCGCTTTTTTCCTTAACATGTGCCTTCCGCACTGCCCCTCACCCCAGCATGCCTGAACCTCTCCTCCTTCTTTTGTCTGTCAAGGCCAGTCTCTCTCTGTCTCTTTCTCTCTCTCTCTCTCTCTCTCTCTCTGCCCCTACTAAGGCCCAGGAGCCTTTCTTTTGCTGTAACTTGTTTTCTGAGCCTATTTCTTCTCTGGTTTACTTCTTTGACCTCTGTGACTTTCTAAATAAACTTTCTGAAGAATGCATCCTTTCTCTCTTGCTTTGGTGAAGCACCTCCTCCAGTAGCTCACTGAGAAAGGGCACAGGGACTTGCCTGATCCTGATCTCACACTATTTGATGGTTGCCTGAATTTAATTCCAAATTGAATGAAGAGTGCTTTATCCAAATTTGAAGGCATTTTCGATTTCTAGTGTTTAGGTTTGTTGTTGTGAAGTCTTTATATCTATGTAGGTAACCTGTTCTAACCCTTTACCTGGGTTCTCCACAATTCTGATCCTTTATGTAAAATCATTTTCATTATTTGTCACTCTCTGAAATGTGCGAGTATTCTTATATTGTTTCTTTTATTGTCTATTTTTTGTATTTTTATTTTCCTTTCTGAGAGTTTTTAATTTTTCTCATATTTGGATGCATTGGTTGCATTTTTCTCTACTCTTTTAGCTCCAAGATATCTTCAGTTTTGATTACCCTCTTTAAATAAAATGCCGTTCTTATTACATGAGATGTCATACATTATCACCCTTAACATGCTAATTGTGCTTTTTTTGAAGTTTTATTTTCATCTTGTACATTTTTATTGGTTTAAACCTCTTTGACATTGAAAAGTTGTCTCAAATGACTGGTGTCCTTTGTGGTTTATTCATAATGAGGACAGAAGCACTAATAAATGATTAACACTCCATGTGTGATCCGAGATTGTTAAGTAGTGAACTTTACTTACATGGCAGGATTTTTCAATCTCAGCAATATTAACATCGTGGGCTGGATAATTATTTGCTGTGGGGGCTGTTCTGTACATTTTAGGGGTTTTAGTAGCATGTGTCTTTATACACTAGATACCTTAATTGTTGTGACAACCAGGAAATCTCTCCAGATATTGCCAGATGTCCCTTGGGGGGCAACATCATCACAGTTGAGGAGCATTGGCTATGGATGGATACACTGACAACTGCTCATTTGGTCTCCCTGCCCAGTTTGTTGTGAGATATCAGAGTGTCAGGGTTCTTCAGGGAGACAGAACCATAGTATGTATGTATGTATGTATGTACATATGTGTGAACCTACCTACCGAGATGGATAGATAGCTAGATATCCTATAGAACTAATAAATGGATTTAACAAGGATCTCAGATAGGTGATTAATATCCAAATATCAATTTTATTTCTATTTGTTAGCAAAAAGATCAGAAATGGAAGGAAAACTATTTATTAAAATATGCAATATGTTTTTCATATAAGAGAAATTAAAGACTAAATAAACTGAGAGATATTCCTTGTATAGAAACTTAATATTGTTAAGAATTTGACTTTATTCAAATTGACCAGTAGTCAACGTCATGCCAGTCAAAGTCCAAGCAGGTTTAAGGATAGAAACTAATAAACTAATTCTAAAATTCCCATGGAAATTCAAAACCATAGAATCACTCCAGTAACTTTGAAAAAGATAGCAACGTTGGAACAGTTATGCTACTTGAATTCCAAAGATTTAGACAGCCCAAGAAACTAGCCACATGAATATAGAAGTGTAAGAAATGTATGTATGTATGTGCATATTCATTGTTTTCTGAATTAAGAAATGTACAATGGAGGTTACATATGATTTCAAAGTGTAACCCCAGTAATATTAATTTTACTGATAAAATATCAGATAATTTAGCAGTTGGTACATAATTAAAATTGGAAATATTTGGAGTCAGTATTTTATATAAAATTCTTTTGATATATTATACATGTTTTGCAATTGTTTTACCTGTGCATACAGATTCTTAGCTCAGTTACTAACATACATTTTTCACAAAATAAAACTATGTTTGTGTTAAAACACCAGGCAACTTGGCATTTTGTCTTGGTTTTACCAAAACTTTGGCAACATACTGTTTACGGCCCAAGGATCTGAAGAGAGAAAGATTTTCACAAAGTCCTAGTGCAGTGATGACTGCTGTGAAAGGTGCACACCAACAGCTGTGCAGGCCCCTTGGCGGTCCACCGCGCCGTGATGGCCCACGGCTGGAAGGGGTCCAGTGGCGTTGATCTATAGGACTGGGAAAAGGTAGGAGTATAAAACCATTTCCCAGAATTTTTTAATTAACTCATGCATGTGATACACTAATAAATGCAAGGAAGAATCATGAGTCCAGTTTCTTTTAGCAGTAATCTATAAGCTATATTTAAATTTATATTTTATCAAAGGGGTTACCTGAGATTTGGCCATGATGGGGCAGTTAAGCTGTCATAATAATCAACACGAAGGCCATGCTGTTAGAATGTTCTAAGAGATATATTCTAAGAAACATCATTGCTGTTGGTGGAATAATCTTAGAGGAGTACTTTGGGAACATTCCTCTTGTGTCAGGTCTCCAAACAGTCTTTTTACAGTTGATTGATTCTTGCTGCTTCCTCTCTAGATCAAACCAAACCAAACCAAAACAAAAAAACCTCATGGAATTTTTTAAATTCCCTTTTATTTGACTCCTGTCTGGCAAACTGATTTCCTCTGGCCTAACTGTCTATTTGGGTGCATAGCCTCCTAGTGATTGCTGATTTCATATTTTCTAAATAGGCTGTAATAGATCCCCTATGAAAGGAAACTTCTTAGTAAGAAAACATGAAGCCACCAGAGTATTCATACTAGTAGTCATGCTAAGCAGGTAATGGAGATGGGCTTCAACATGGAGAGGAAAAGTTTTCACTTGTGTAATAGATAAATAGAGTAGCGTGTTTTGATATCCAGTGTGTTTACGCTGAAATTCAGTCTGAAATTTTTCTCCCACTTGAAACAAGGGTGAGTCTGCAAATATCTTGTAAATATACATCTAGCCAAGAAGCTGGGACAGCTCCAAGGAGAAGTAGGCAGTATGTTCTAGAACTGACAGGTCTATAAGCATAGGTTTGTCGGTGTTTCTCGTGAGAAATTGTGTTTTGTATTCCCTCCTACGCAGTGATCATTTGCACATGTTGTATTCATATACAAACACACGTAGGTACAGATCTACAGAAAACATATATTTATACTTGACTTTTACATTTGTATCTATATCTACATATATTTTCTTAAACGTCAAAAAAGCAAGTAAGATTATTATTATACTTTTTTCATATTTTAATTTTTAGTGTGACAGAAAAGCTTAGATGTTTTAGGAACTGACTAAGGGACTGAGCATGACAGTGGTAGTTGAGCTTTGACTTGCTGCTGCCGCAGTAACAAGGTTTGGACGGACAGAGCAAGACCTGTTTATGTCCTTACCTCTGTGCCAGACCCCCCGCACCACTGTCAGTCCCCCGGGCAGCATCGGCTCTGATAGTCCAGAAGCCGTGTTCTCTCTGGAAAACATGGTCTCTCATTTGACTCTAAAATTTCAGAGAAAGAGATAACTCCTCACTCCAAAAAAGCTTTCCAGATTTTTAAAAAAATAATGCTTTCTGTTTTTGACAATAGTCGATACTATCATTCTGGAGCTTCTTTTCAATAATTCAACAAGCATTTATGAAATATCTACAAGGTACAAGGCCCACACAGATCTAAAGCTAAACGAGAATGCTTCAGGCCTGCTAAGAACTTCCAGGGTCTCACAGTTCAGGAGGGGTCATTTAATCCACTCAATTTCTTAAATTCCTTAAATTAAATTCCTCTGATACCTAAAGAGTTTAGGTACATGAGTACTAAAAAACACTACACACTTACAAAAGTTATGCCAGAACTTTGAGAAAAGCAATAACAACAACAACAAAAAAAAACCCCAAAATAACTGCAGTAGGTTTTTTAGCATTTGCCTGTATGGACACAACATATAAGGAATTTAATGGAAGCATGAAGGAACTTCAAACACGTTCCTGGAAAAAAGCTTCACAGAAACTCATGGTTGACAGTTAGTGTTTCCCTATCAGGTCTATTGTTGCTGCTATGTCAGAAAGGCAAGTTTAGGGGGCGGGGAGCGAGAATGCAAAGTACATCGAGGACCACATTAGCTACTTCACTTTCTGAAACTTAAATCTGTTGGGGTGATACTGGTTAATACAATTATATAGGTTTCAAGTGTACAATTCTATGATATGTCACCTGGATATACATGGTATTGCATTGTGTGTTCACCACCCAAAGTCAAATTTCCATCACCATATATTTGACCCCTTTTACCCTTTACTACCCACCCCTTCCTTCAGGTAACCGCCATACTGTTGTCTGTGTTTGTGACTTTTTGTTTGTTTTTCTTGTTTATTGATTTGTTGCTTTCAGTTTTATTTCTGGGTTACCTGGGCAGCTGGGGTCCAGACATCACCTACTGGTGCGATGACCCTCTAACATGTCCTTTGCTCTTTCCCTAAACTCTTTGCTACTTTGCTACCTATATCCTCTCTCTTGCCATTGGGGTGACATTTTGATCATAAATAATATGTAAGCCAAGATTAAACAAAAACACGCTTTAGTAAGAGACAGATGCAGTAGAAAGAGGAACTCAGATAGGAAATGTTCCCTCAATCACTGATATGCTCAGATTCCTTTTCACTTATACGGGGTCTGTCCGGAAAAATTCCACCCATTGTTAATATAATGAGAAAGGTTTGTGCGACATTGATGTAACCTGGCAGCCAGAAGGAGTGGACTAGAACGTGCATGTGAGAACAATGACGACTTCACTGTACTAGTCAGTGAGGGCAGTAGGTGCCATTGAGTGAGCATGTGTATTATATACTCTGTAGCCATCCCATTCAAAATGACTGAGTAGAGCAACAAATCTGCATTGAATTTTGTGTTAAGCTTGAACATTCCTCTGTGGAAACTATTTGGATGATTCAGAAGGCCTCAGCTACTGGTAACTGGTGATTGGCAGCTTCATCACATACAATCTGCCTGCTCATGCATTATGTCTCATGCAGAGTTTTTTTTGCAACACATCAAATCATCCAGGTGACTCAGCCTCCCTACAGCCCAGACTTGGTGCCCTGCAACTTCTGCTTTTTCCAAAACTAAAATCACCTTTGAATCTCCTTCAGTAACCTTTGAAAATCAACTGAAAGAGATTTCAGATCTTCTATGTGATTTAGGAAAATATAACAGGTTTTCAGAAACATGTATAAAGGTCATACAGACAAAACCAAATGGGGTTAGGATCAAGGGTGGGAAGTGAGGATGGCTGGGGTAGGGGGAAAATGAAGACAACTGTACTTGAACAACAATAAAAAATGTGGAAAAAAAAGAAAATATAATGGGGCAGCTGATGGCAATGGGAGAACTGTGTGAGGTCCCAAGGTGCCTTCTTTGAAGGGGACTGAGGCATCATTGTCCTATGCACAAAATTTCTTGTATCTTCTTCAATAAATAGCTCTATTTTTCATTTTATATGGCTAGATACTTTCTGGACAGGCCTCATATATCTCTGACTTAGGCGTCAATAAATCAATAGGGCTGGTTTCTGAGGTTACTTTTCTTCCTTTGTAACTTAGGCCATGTTATATACTAAACTCTTAGCTATTAGATTAAAACCCGTATCTATGTTTCTTAACATATCAAGAATATAACATAATGAGAATAGTAAATGAAAAAACGTTGTAGAAAATGTTCAATACGATTCCAGCTTTGGCGGTAGTAGTGGGATAGAAAGAAACAGGAGTCGGGGTCCAAACACACTGTCAGTTTCACAGTTTTGCTTGAACTCTTCTCCTGAGAGTAACAATGAACTAACTGACCTTGGGGACCAAAAGCAACTCTCTCAAGACTGCAACAGTAGCCATCCTGATAAAGCAGTTTTCCCAGGAGGAGACTACACGTTCACATCTTAGCTGTGATTAATTTCCTAAGTACCGCACAGTAGTCTGGTGTCTGAGTTATTGACTATCAGGAACTGTAACATTCTGACCAGACAGTAAGGGGCTTGCACAGTCCTTTAAAAAGTTAAGACAGTTTCCCCTTACCTCTCTTAAGATCAGCAGCATAATTCGTGTGGCCCAGGGCAAAATACAAATGTGGGGCCTCTTGTTCCGTTCAAAATGGATTCAGACCTTCAAGATGGCCACAAAAGAGCTTTATGCCAAGCGTGCGGTGACATGCTCATGAGGCTGTGACCGTCCCTGTCCTAGGCACATCACGTGTGTCTCAGGTGTACACGAAGAAATGCCGGTGTCTAAGTGCAAGGCCACCTGTGCGCTTGGGTTTGAGTGCTGGCATCCATGCCCTCCGGGAGCTGTCTTCTGAGAACAAGCACCACATCAATCCTTGGGACTGTGGGCCGTAGTGAACCTCTTTTTAATGAAGTGCATTACTTCTCTCCCAGTGTTCTGACACCCTAAGTTATTTGGGCAGGTTTACCCCTCTGGGACATCTGGCTTAATAGTATATTTCTCGTGACAGGTGAAAAAAAATACCAACCCAGCAAGTTGGATAGAGAGAAGCATATGAATTGCTGACTGCTTGAAACCTTCCACTCCCTTAAATTTTGCTGATCACAGGGTTCCCTTTTCAGAGGCAATGCAACTAGGTGCTACTTGCTGTGAGTTACAGCTCTCACTTCTTAATTTGGATGGCTGCTTGCCAGGTGACCTCCGCAGTGGTAAAAACTTCCTCCTGACTTTAGAGATAATTTAAAATGAAAGTATATTTGACCTTCTAATCAGACCAGAGGTTGGGGAGTTAGGTGAATGCAACAGAAAGGAATAGACTTCAGATCAAATTACCTTCTAGGAACACATACTGTGTCCAGTTTATTTAAAGTAATTACCTTTTGAGTCTTGTTCCCCACCCCCCACTCTGTCTTAAATATGTTGGAGAACAAAATAATGAGTGCTTAATTACAATTCAATGGCCTGCATCACATAACACCTCTAATCCTTTAATTGG
>PVKM010042962.1:0-12624 GCA_004027735.1 Carollia perspicillata
TAAGTTGTATACATTAAGAACCAATAATGCATGTCTTTCTTAACTAGGGATCAACAATCATTCAAAAGTTGAAAAAAATTCAACAGAAATACCTTAAATCAGGGGTCTTTAACCTCCCTCCTCACTGTCTGTGGACACCGTGCCATTACTGCCTGAGCTCCCCCTCCTGTCTTCCTGGCCCCCCACTCCAGTCCATTGAAAAACTGTCTTCCACGAAACCAGTCCCTGGTGCCAAAAGGGTTGGGGACCACTGCTATAAGTGTCTAAATTTTTTAAAGGTGATAAACTTGAAAAGTACATTATTTGCTGTTGAATTCATTTTGATTAAAAGGGTTTTTTTTTCCCTGTTATATGGTATGATAACTTAGACTGGAGTATTCAACTACATATTTCAGAGAAAATTATAAAGACTACTTAATTCATCAAAATGATGGTCATCATCCACTTCTCATGTGCATAGAGCAAATACTTCATCTTGATCTGTTTTATTTAAATTTCACACTCAATTATAAATAATTCATTGCTATTACCTAAGTAAATAAATAAGAAAAATAAAGAAGAGTGGGATATTGTCACAAAAATCTTTATCATGTTAAGATTTTTTAATAAACAAAAATAGAGTTCTTTACAATACTTTTGAAAGTAGAATTCACTAATTTGAGTGCAAGTTGAAGAAAATAAAAATGACTAGGGAGTATTTCCATTTATAGTAATAGATAGCCTGCACACTTTCTAACTAATGCTTACTTAAAGGAAATTATAGTCTTGTATTAAAAAGTTAGCTCAGAAATACACAAACAAAAAAAGATCTTATTAGTCTTATTGATAAAATTCAAAGAAGCTGATAAATGACATTTCAAAGCAAATTGTATGTGTTTAAATTTCATTATACAAATACACATTTAAGTAATTTGAAAAGGAAAAGTTATCTGCAGTTATACACACATTTATTTATATTTTAAATGTTATCAGTTGCTGCCATTTCTTCTTTATATTATACCTATTTTGCAGTAATATGATGATCATGTCAGACAGTAATTCTCTTATAAACTTAATTATGTGTCATAACATCAAAGTTTGGCTGATAGATTGTTATTGTAAAGGCAACATGAAAATTCCCACTGACGTAACTACAAGATTATAAAAAGAATATTTGTGGCCTGGCCAGATGGCTCAGTTGGTTGGGGCCTCGTCACAGACACCAACAGGTTGCAGGTTTGATTCCCAATCAGTGCATATACCTAGGTTGCTGTTTCTATCTGCCGCAGGGCGCATATGGGAAGCAACCAATCAGTATTTCTCTCCAACATCAATGCTCTCTCTCTCTCTCTTTCTCTCCTTTCCTCTCTCTAAAATCAATTAATATATTCTCAAGTAATGATTTAGAAAAAGAAAAAGAAAAAACAATATTTGTCTACTTATATGTATATTTAAAATAATTTTTATAACTCTTCAAAAAAAAATCCAAAAGCCAATCCCAATTATAGAAAAGATGTAGCTATTCAGATGGGTAGAGGGAGAAAGACTGGAAAAAAATACATATCAAAACATTAACAGTAATTGTAAATAGCTTAATTTTTTTAATTTTCTGTTTTATAAAGTCTTCTTTAACATGTGTTACTTTTATCAACAGAAAATATTATTTTGAAAAATAATAAATACAATTGTCAAAAAGCTATAACTTTAGTTCCTATGTTAATTTAGTGGCAGTTTGTTTTAATAAATATGATCAGTTTTTACTGCTATTATACAGATAATGTAAATGCTATGAAATTATATAACTCATCACTGGATTAAAAAAATAAGATTTAATTACATGTTTCCCCTCTTCATTGTATGCCATGTAATAGTTATTAAAAGAAACATATATTTCTAATAATTTGCTGATATGAGATTAGCAATTTCAATATACATCACTGTTAAAATGGACACTAAAAAATAAGTATTTATTATTCCACATTACTCATAAAATCCAGTTTATTCTATAAAACATTTTCATGAATATAGCTTCCAGATTAAAAATGTTAATAAATAAAACCTACATTGAGGGCAATCAGGATGATGTCATTTACATTGACTTTGTCAGGAGAACTTGTGCAAGCTTCAACACCTTCATTTGAAAGATACCTGTTGAAATAAAATAAATGGCTTAATATTTTCTAAAATGAAAATTAACCAAATTATTTTTTAAGTTAACATGCAATTTTGTTCTCTACTATGAAATGCTTCCACAAACACTAGGGAGAGTTCTTGATATTCCTGTATTATTTACTATATCTGATAGAACAGAATGGGGAGTGCATTATTTTTCCTCTTTTGTATCCTTAAAAGGATACTTTGTTAATACGATTAAAACATTGATACACTTCTTAAGGACTGTATAAGCTACTCTTTACTATTACACAAGTATAATCTCTGACTTAAACATTTGGTAATACAGTACACTCTTGGAGACTGAGATGCACTGTAAAAACAGAGCTAAGACAACATAATTTTAAACTTGGTCCAACAGAAATTTCCTCTGTGCTACCTTCTCACATTATCTTCTTAAGTCCCCTTTCTTAACCACAATGTTCTCCCAAATCCTTCAACTGACTGCAAGTAGCACAACGATAGGCAACTCTTTACCTTACACCTTTTACTCTTCCTATATCTTTTCAGTTCACTCATCATCTATTGCCCTTTGTTCTTTTAAAAAGTCCAAACTAACCGTATATTTGTCACAGGCAATAATTAGTTCAAGATTACTGAATCTGAGGGGGGGTCATCTCTAACCCATTCATTTATGCACAACACAGCCATTTTGAAATTTTTTCACAAATTCTACAAATCAGGTTTCATCCCCCCAAAGTTCATCTATAAAAATGCCCAATGACATCTGACATGTTTTGTAATAAGTATCAACTCCTTTAACCAAAGGGCTAGTGCTAGCTAACACTGCAACTGCCGGCATTCTCCCGTTAGAGGAGTACCAGCTGACAGCTAACCCAAGCTCATTCCTGAGAGTCAGCAGTTCCACTGTCAACCCCCAACAGGAGTCAAGCCCCAACATTAGACTGATTCTAAGATACTTGTGAACTAAATTCTACTTGGAGAGAGCAACCAAAGGGCTTGTGCCTTAGGAAACAGAATGAATAAGTTCTCTAAAGTAAAAAGAACAAGAGAAAAGAAATGTAAATTGAATAGTGTAAAAGAACACCAGTAGATTAAAGTTGATAAGCCTATGAACAAAATCAAGGAGATAAAGTCAGGAAAGGATACATATAAATCAAAGAAAGAATGTGTTTAACAAAATTAGATACTATTAAAAGTTTAAGACCATGGAAGGCTAAACTATAATGATGAATGAAAGCAAGTGGGTTACAGAGAAAAAAACATATACAAGTGTTAAGTATGTAGATGAATCTGTAAGAACAAATGAATGGGAGGCAGTTATAATAGAACATAAAGGACCATGAAATACAAATGTTTGCAGTCAGCAGAGATTGTTAAAACATACTTTAATTCAAAATTGCCATGTAAATTTCCTTATTATCCTGTTAATTGTTAATTTTGCACTGTTCATAGCCATTGACTGTATCTCTCATTAATTATCTTATATTTTCAGTTCTACAAATATTAGTAAAGTCCTTTTTATGTGAAAAATATTATGATTCAGTAATAAGATTAGTAAAATAATGGAAATGAACCACCTTCCTTTAAGGAGTTCACAGTCTCATATACAGCATAACACAATACATAAACAGCTATCATACAAAGCCAAAATAATTATGAACAAAATGTTAAAGCCCTGGCCAAGTGGCTTAGATGGTTGGAGTGCTGTCCCATATACCAAAAAGGTCTCAGATTCAATCCCTGATCAGAGCACATACCTAGGTTGTGTGTTTGATCCCCGCCTGGGGTGTGTATGGGAGGCAACCAATCACTGTTTCTCTCGCACATCCATGTTTCTCTCTCACACCAATGTTTCTCTCTCTCCCCCCTCTCTTGCCCCTGCCCCCTCTGTCTTTCAAATCCATAAATATGTTCTCGGGTGAGGATTTTAAAAAATGTTATAGGGGCTCAAAGTGGCTGTGGGATGGGAAAGACTACATAAAAGGGGATGATATGAACAAAAAATATGCAAATAAAAAAGTGTGAAGCACTTTCTAGAGGTAATAAGCTGGAACATTCTGGTTGGGAAATGGGGAAGAAATGAGAGATAAGTATAGGTTGAGGCCAATTTCAGAAATCATCAGTACACAACAGAATATAGGTGATATTAAATACTAATTGAGTTATTACAAAAATGCAACTTTCAAAATTCCTACACAATGGAGAAATAACATAGAATCACTAACAACGCAATGGAGAAATAACATAGAATCACTAACAAAATACTTTGTTTTCTAGGAAGGCAACTCTTTAGCATTAAAAGATTGTAGGATGTCAGATGAACTGGAATAGATCATTAAAATAGTCAAAGTTCACCTCTTCTATTTTACAGCTATATAAAAGGTCCAAAGTTGTTCATTAAACTTGCCCCTAAATACAAACTTAAGTGATACCAAGTAAAAACAAGAATGCCTTCTGACTCTCAGTTCAGTAGTTTTTTCATTACAACACACCACTTTTAAATTTATTTTTATTGTTGTTATTTTTATTTTTTATTGCTTCCACTACTACAGATTCCCACTTCCCCCATCCTCACCTCCCCTTTCCCTCTGGCCATCCTCATAGTTTTTCTTTACAGCACACCATTTTTATTTATCAATAATTAATTTTATTTCATCAATAATAATGCTAATATTAGAAATGTGAGCTTCTCATAAACATAAGCCAACATCTATACAAATCAATTTCTTAATCAACTAGATGCTTCACCAACACACACAAAAAAGCACAACTAGGCAACTTCACAGTAAGTACCTAAATATATTTTAAAAGAATAGGTATAGTTTCATAGTAAAAGATCAGGGAACTAATACTAAAAATTAGAAATTCGAAAATTGTTATAACCATAAAAATACCAATCTCTATAAGATATAAAAAGGGAAAATCTAAAAATATTGTCAAGGCAGCAACCCTAAGGGGTAGAAGGAAATTTGACCCTCCCTGTAGCTCAGTCTCACTTTGCAAGCTTTACAGGTCTCTCTCTCTCACCCTTCATGTTTTGAAAACTCAAAGGACTCGAGCTCATAGCTTTACTCTGTCAGCATCAAGAATCAGGAGAACCGCTCCCAGCTCTCCCACTAATACTGGTGATCCTTCTGTATCTACTGCACCATTTTCACAGGACTGAATCTAAATTAACCATAACTTAGATTTACAAAAAAATCATTTTGTTTTGTAAACATTTAAAACTCCAACATTATCAATGAATAAAACAAGTGGTAAAAGTTGTAAGTCAAATGCCCAAACTGGCTTCAAAATGTACCACAGTAGCACAGTAACTGAAAGAACAAAACAACACAACATTCACCAGCCTTAATGAGGTCATTGAGCAAGAAAGGAATGGAAAACTGGAGAAGGCATGAGATCTGACACCAGGTGCCATCTTTGAATTTATAAAACTCAGGACATGGACCCTAAAGAAGAAATGAACCCCACAGGGCTCTTGCTTACTAAAGCACGGCCAGTAAAACACACTGGGTTTTCCCTCTCCAGTGGAGATTTTGAAAAATTAACATTATAAAACCACTCACTACTATTATGAACTAAAAATACATCAGAATACAATTTATTGACAAGCAGGACATGAAAGGGCTAAATTTCTATATGACACAGAATAGATTAACATTTCTCACTAATTTACCTTCAAATAACAGTATTTAAAATCGCAATTTAGTAAGTACTCAAGTTTTTAAAATAAGATTTTAGAAAGTACTTCCTCTTTCATAGAGGTTAAAATTCTGTCTTACTCAAAATCACTAAATTTGTAATCCTGAGCAACTCTTTTTACTTCTGAAGTAAAAGCTTTAAAATTAATTATTATCCAACAATTTGGGAGAGAGGAGGTTCCCTATTATAGACCATGAATACATATTCCATAAGGAGGACCGCATAGCCTAAGTGCCACTACCACAACTCCTGTGCAGAAGTCACGTGGGCATGTAAGGCAGACATGCCCAAACTATAGTTCAATAATCTCAACGGACACAAAACTGTGATAAAAACAAATACTATCTCATTTGAATCTCATTTATTTGATCCGGATAGTGGATCATGATTACCACCTCTTACCATCAGTAAGAGAAAAGAGAGTCAATTTTCTTTTTATCCACCCCTCTAAGAGCAGGAAAAATCTTGAGTCTTACATAATGAGGAGAATCAAGACAAAATGAAGAGTTCCTGGCGCATCTAAAGGCAGCAGCCATAACTCAGCTCCAGCTGACTGTAGGACAGGTAAAGCAGCTACTGTCAGATCTTATCACTTTTTTTAGGTGTTTGTGTGTGTGTGTAAAGTGATGTCCAAGCCTGGATGTGGCACACACACTTTGTACTTACTAATCATAATTGTTTATGAAATGTATCTGATTGTTTGCTCTGGGATATTTCCACGTTGTCTTTGACACCAGGGTTCTGCCATTAAGTATCTCTCAAATGATATACTATTCGTAGCTGACCTTCTTTGCAAGCAAAAGAGGAAAAGAACTATGTCTTCAGGTCATTCTTCATGATTCTTGGAGAGCAGTGAACATAATTGTACATGTAAAAAATGTTCTTACCAAATCATCTACATCAGACTAAAAGGTGTTGAATTATTTGGTTTCACCTAAATATTTTATGAGTTAGAAATATATAGATTCCACCCTTTTCTCAGACTTCTAGATATAAATAGACGAGAGAGAAATATCGTTCTAATTGACTAGAAACACTAAAAAGCAGACACTAAAGTTTTATGCTCCTCCTACCTCCACCACCCAAGCAATAGTGTCCATTCAAGTCTACACTGAAACCTGAATCCCTAAAGTAATCAAAGACAGAAAAAGAAATCTATCAATGCATATACAAATTAAGCTGAAGACAACTAAGAATTCTTTAAAATGCCAACGGAAAAAAAAAAGAGTGAAAACATTCTTCCCAAATGGACAGTGACGCAATCAAAAAATGAAGGTGGTATCTGGATAACAACTGGTACATGGTAGTCTTAATGGTATCTGAATAAAACACAAACCAAATGGTCTCCTGGTTTTGGGGTCTCTGATCTATAGATGATTATTTGCTACTACATTGAGATTACTGGCCCACATATATTATTCGAATACCAACATGAGAATTTGCTAAATGAATTCCTCCTTAAACGCAAAGAAAATAAAGATAACTAACTCTCAATTACCCCAGTTGATAATGGGGACAAGAGAGAACAAAACATAACAGATAATCAAAAAATTGCTTATATCAAAAGGTATCTTTAATCTTAGCAAATATGAAAGTTGGCAACCTTTTGCAAATTCCCGAGACATCAACATTTTTTTAAATCACCTGACTAATTCACTCTCCCTATCCTGTTCCCATCCCCACAGTGTAAATGGACTATAATAAACCTGTCCCCAAATTCAGTTTTGCTATTATTCTCATACCCAGGCACAGATACTGAAGTAACTTGCTAATTTCCTCCTCTAGGGGAAAAGAAAGTGGCTTATAAATTTCTATTAATGAACACAATTTGGGAAAATACAATATTAAGCTGTTTTAACAAGATTAGTAAGGTAACAAGACTGCTAAGATTTGGACCAAAAATCTGCTTCTAATAGTACAGATGAAATCAATATATGCATTACAGTTTACAGATACATTTGAGGTCAAAGAAATCACCAACAAGAATATAAATTGGTATACCAGCAGTAAGTTGAATGAATCCATTGAATTCCATGCCTAAATCTCTATTAAGCACAGAAAATAGGAGGACCAGAATTCTACAAAAAGTAATTCAGAAGAAGGAGGACTATGACACACAAATGGTAAAATATGAAAAAAGAGGTCTTTTATTTCATTTCCCTAAACAAGGAAGTCCTCTCCTATCAGTACCATTTTCTTTCCTTCTTTAGGCAAAGTGGCCACCTACACAATACCAAAATGAATCCCACAATCTTTATTCCAACAATTACAACAGGAACCTGAATCAACTCCAGCTTAAAATTTAATTTTCTCCATGACTTATATATGAATGAATCATATGAATAAAACTATGTATTATTTAAAGTATCACTAAGAAAAACCACATTTAGTGTTGATCCTAAACTGTTTTCAATAAATAACTTATTCAAACTAAATTCTTTTAAAGTGCATTATTCAGTTTTTATTTATAATTTCTTTGCATATAAAAGTGTATATTATTTTTGCTACTTAGCTAACTTATATTAAATTTTTCCCACACACATACTTTACACATGCACCATAAAATTTATTTACATTTCTTCTATACTAAGTTTTCACATTATTATATTAAAAAAATTTAAAAACACCAAAGGCAAAGAAATCATGAAAATCTTAATATTTTTGAAGCAAACATCTCACAAAATTAATATACACAAAAACTAAAAGGATGAATATGCAAAAAGTAAAAAGTTTTTAGTACTACAGAAACATTATTTTTTCTAAATAAGCAGCTTCTAGAGATGTGAAGACTTATGAAATGCCTTGGTATACGTCATGATTAACATTCACAGTACTCAAATTTCAACATTTCAGTGGCCAGTCAAAATGTTTTGGGCCTAACATTAATGATTGAAGATAGAAAGTAGGAAAAGTACTAGGGAAAATCCTTTGTAAAGTTATATAAAATTTAAAGCATTTTAAAGGGTTTAAATTCTGAAAAATTGAAATGTATATTTCTTTTGTTTAGCACTTCCTTTAAAATGATGGTTTATTAGCCAATTCTAAACGATGTACTACTTGAAAACACCACTAGATGACAACCTTGCTTCACAAGTAAAATACCATCACTGCCATTGGAAACTAAGACTTCAAGGATGTACTGAACTAGCTTTAAAATAAAGGTTTCTAACATTTATTGTTTGTCGTTGTTGTTGGGAAGTAGAGACAGCAAAGAAAATAAAATAGGCTATTTTAGTTTTAGAATTTGTTTTTGCTATAAAGATCACTCAGTGTTTAAAGAAACTCGGTGAGTATTCAAGACATATCTCCTCACAAGAAAAAAAAAACTGAAGTATATCAAAAGACAACTTTCTCTCCTATTTTCTCCCCCATTCATTCTTTGGAAATAGAGACTTATAAAAATACACATAACTTATTAGAGATTAATGCTTATTTGCAGTGAAACAGCTACAAAGAGTATTTTCAAAATTATTCATTAGTTGCTTTTTTCTCTGACATCAACATAAATAAGCATGACAATTTAAGATAATAACTATAAGAAGATAGGTGGCAATAAATTACAACTTCTATTTATGACTCATTTTCAGATATTAAAATTTTTTTCCCAGACATAAACCAACCCATGAAGACATTATCCCTAGAATATTTATTTGGTAAAAAAAAAAAAAAAAAAAAAAAAACTTAACAGCAGAGCAAATATTTGTAAATTCCTTTGAAATTTCATATTGAGATATTACAAAGTATAGTGGCAATGGGCACCTACCTATGTTATTATTCATTTTTGTAAGCCATACCTTCAGATACACTTAAAAGTATAAAATGAAGTCCTAGATATTTTTACTTTCATTGGAGGTTATAATGTATGTCCTAGTCTAATTCAACATTTTCATAGTTTATTACAGAAGCAGACCTGAGGTTATTTTTTAATAACTCAAACTGCAAAATGTAAGCTTAATGGTATCTCAGTCATCTTTCCTGCAGCACAAAGGTGATGGCTGTAAACCCACACAGCAGGTGGTGGAGAGGCTCACTGGGGCCTGACACCCTGTGCACTGACCACTGCAGCACAGCACCGGTACCTGCAGAGTCCACGCAGAAGACTCTCAGGGTCAACCCCAGGGGACCCCATACTCAGAAGTTTACTTAAGAAATGCTATCTAAAACTGTAAATAGCATAACAAAAATTAGAACATATTTCCATAAATAACTTGGAGAGGCCGTCGCCTGATCTACACTCTTAAGAAGAAATGAGATAGCTGAAGTACTTACTTATAGCACATGTCTGGTAAAAAGTAGATGCTAAATAAATACTAGTTTTATTCCTTCTTATACCTTGGTGTTTATTCTGCAAAATACTGTCAAAACATAATGATACTCAAAGACGTCTTCTAGGTTCTAAAAAGAAAGCAAAAGAATGAAATTTGCTCGACAATAAACTTCCTTAAAGGCTACAGCTAATAGTCGAAAGTGTGCATGCATCATTGCAGGAAGACTGAACTACTACTTATTTCTAAAACACTAATAATAATCACCTGAAATTCTCTGAGAACTGAAGGAAAAATTCCAACAAGATTTTAAAAATGTTATTACTTAATTCATTCAAATCCTCCAATTTTACAACTATGGATGAATATACATAGCTTTTAACAATAAGAAAATAAATTATTCCATGAGGATATGCAACTGTTTCTGCCCCAAAGAGAATTTCCGATGGAAAACACATTGCCATCATTTTTGCCTAGTCTACCATTTATGTCAACATTTAAAATAATGTCAAGAAACAGCTGGTAAGTGATAACTTTTAAATTCTACAGTACAGAGAATTATAATTGTAATATTTAATTTTTAAATTAGACATTTTATATTTGATTCTAACTTAAACTAATGCCATTCATTCAAAACTTTAAAAAAGAAAATCTACTTCAATTATCTACTTCAATTATATCAAATGCTTATTTATTTCTAGTGTAATCATATACTGTACCATCTAATAGCTTAACAATTCTCCATAAATTAAAAAGAAGTAAAAATGAGGTATAAAAATCAAAAAGAGCAGTCATTTAAATATGCTACTAAATTAAATAAGTAAATATTAAAGAAATAAATGTTTTGCCAAGAGTGAAATAGTCCCATATATATCTTAGACGAAAACTATGAATACTTCTAATTTTCATTTCTTTAAAATGCATCTTAAGTACAAAATACTTGGCATTAATTACATTTTTGAAACTGAAACGCTCTAAATAAATTTTACAGTTTTTATTTTTTTAGCTTAGAACACCTAATTTAAGCATATGCCCATACTGTTACCAGTGGACTGTCTGAGCCCAGGAAGTCTCCACCCATTGGCCAGATAGTGGCAGGGGGAGGCCCTTAAACTGAGCTGACAAAAAGCCCTTCTCCCTTAACCCTTCCTGTACAAGACTGGGCTAGGACTAGGGAAAGGCAGGTACATGACCCACAGAGGTCAAAATGGCACAGGGGGAGCTGCTGTACATAAAAGGCCTGTCTATCAGTCTAGCCTGAGGAAAGGAGGGATTGGTTGGAAGGTGGACACACCCAAAGTGCATGAATATCTGGGAGATTGATTTGTTATCTTGAGAAGGCACCTGGTCTGTCCTGAAGGAACCAAGAAATGCTCTTGCTCTGTGTTCTGACTCAGGGCCTGTACTCACAAGGTATTTTCACCTGTTCTCTCCACCAGCCACATGGCCTTAGAAGCCTCATGGCCCTTGGCCTCCAGGAGGGAGTCAGTCAGTCTCTGTCTGTCTGTCTCTCTCTCTCTCTCCCCCACCCACCCCACTGCTCTCCCCAGTCTTGCCCACCTGCAGCTTTTCCTGGTAGTGCACAACCATGCAGCCTTAGCAGCCACATTCCCACAGCCTTCAGGAAGGAGCCTGAAATGGCCAGCAGCTAGAAACAAGCTAAGCTATCTGGATGACGACTTAGCAGTGGCCTGCAGGCTCCAAAAGACAGTACTTAAAAATGGAGCAGGACCTCTGAGCACTGGCTTTTGTTTCGGTCTTGCTGAGGACAGTTGGACTGTGTCTGGGTTTTGCAGAAGAGATGAACTTTGAGACAGGGAGTCTGCCATTCTCCCAGATTGTGCAGTATCCGAATAAAACCTCTTTCCCTTTTCACCACCAACTGCCTCAGGAGTTGGGCTTTTGTGGCAGCAGGCAGACAAACCCCCTTTGTTTGGTAACGATACCTCTCTGTAGTGGTACTCAAATGTCCTAATCTCTGGAACCTGTGAATGTTACTTTATTTGGAAAAATGGTCTTAACAGACGAAATCAAGTTAAGAATCCTGCTAGGCCCTAAATCCAATGACAAGTGTCCTTATAAGAGAGAGGAATGCAGAGATAGTCCATGTAAAGATGAAGGCAGATTAAATTAGAGTAATAAGATCTCAAACCAAGAAATGCCAGAAACTGCCAGAAGATGTAACAGGCAAGTAACTGATTCTCCCCTGGCCCTTCTGGCAGAAGCACAACTCTAAACAAACTTCACCTCAGACTTCTGGCCTCCAGAACTGAGAGAGCACATTTCTGTTGTTTTAAGCCACCCAGTTGGTGGTAATTTGTGACAGCAGCCACAGAAAATAAACACACCTATTACGAATTTAAGTAATTATTTATAAAGTATTGATTCATTTAAATAAAAAAGTTTTTGAAAGGTCATCTTTAGGTGAGAATCTACAAAAAAGAACACTTTCTATTAAATTTAAACGCCTTGATTCATTAACTCTTCTTGAATGAATCCTTCCAGTGAATTTGTTTGGTGTGTTTAGGCTATAAATAAT
>PVKM010042963.1:0-12654 GCA_004027735.1 Carollia perspicillata
GGGCCCATCTGGCGCTGGTTCCCAGGTGGGTGGGCCTATGCACACTCCGGGACCTTGCGGGTCTCCCCGGCGACCTCTCCTGTGAGGCTGGGAGCCTCTCCCGGCACCTTTTCAATTGGTGCTTTTAGGCTTTATTGCCTGTGGCTGGGGCCCTGCGCTGTGCGGTCCGTCTCACTGACCAGTCTTGCCTAGTTTATCTGCACATGAATGTGCGCCCACAGTTGGCCAACTGCCCTGCGTGCTCTGCTCGTCTCCTCCCTGCAACAGGGGTCTGCAAGCTCCACGCCACCAATGCTGCCCAGCGCTCCCAAGCCTGGCAGCCACCACGTTTTCCTGCCGCTTTCCCTCTCCACTGGCTGTTGACTCTGCCCCTCTTACCGGTCGGGTTGAATGGTTGTCAACTTTCATATTTCAATTTTCTGTGTTCTGGTTGTGTTATTGTTTATAAATATTTGTTGTCCTTAATCTTGGTTGTGAGAGGAGGTACAGTGTTTCCACCTACGCCTCCATCTTGGCCGGAAGTCCTGTTATGGTCATTTTGAATGCAAATCTACCATTTATTCAACACCAAGTATTTGGCTTGACTAAGTTCTTACTAAATCAAACCTTTACATTGTTCTTAGGAGCAAAGCAAGGAGTGAAAACATGCAGTGAGCTTTAGTCTGAATGCCTTCAAGATACTGAAATAGCAATTATTTAAATAGTCCAATTTCTTCAATATGAAAAAGGGTATACAAAGAAATGGAAATTTTAATGCACTGTGAAGAGTCTAATTACTTGACAGACTAGAACTAAGGGTCTGTGGGTTTCAGCAGCATGCCCTAATCTCCCAGTCTACACAGGCAGATCATTAAATAAATCCACCCGCAGCTGGTTTTGCTGCTTCCATAAAAAGTGACCAATGGTCCTGCCCTGGCTAAACCAATAATCAGCTGAGAGATTGATATAATTCCCAGGAGCCACTATCTGGTTATAACATTTCTAGCAACCTCCACTACCTTAAGAGGGCTCTGCACAATTTTCTCTAGAGTCTAAGCCCACTCCTGTCTTTATGGACCCATCGTGCCACACCTCATACCATCAGGTGACTCACTCTACCCTGGGCCTTTGGGAGATTGGTTTTCTGCATTTCTTACCTTGGTTCTGCACACGAGGTCCCCGTCTTCTTGTACTGGCTACATTTTCATGCGCATATGTTTTATTTCCTAACCAGACACAGGAAACATCATCATAAGGCAATGGAAGTATATAATAATATAAAAAACATGGGCTTTGAAGACATGCAGAGCTGAGCTCAAATCCCAAACTCACAACTGTGTACATTTTTTAACCTGGATGAGCACCAGTTTTCTCTTCTATAAATAGGCCAAGAGAGGATGCTGTGAAAAAAAAAAGAAGAAATGAATATAAAGTACCTTGTGTGCTATGGCCTCGTAGCACATGCAGGTGTACAAGACTGTGCACACACAGTTGTTCTATATTAAAAGCAGAATGTACCATTGCTGAGCACAAGCTGCTTTTGCTATAAGGTCCTTTGCATCCTTTAGCTCATCTAGAATGGTGATTTGCACTTTGTAGGCATTCACAGCTTCAGAGCGCTCCCCTTTAAACAGAAGCTATTAAGAGTCTGGTTTATTAGACTCTAAGCAATATACTTACAGGACTTCATTAGAATATAATGCAATATCTCACCAGGAGGTATAATTGTGAGGTTCCAGTGTGATTCAGGGGATCTGGGGGAATTTTCTAGGCTACAGTGGCAAACAAACTTTTCTGTAGGTAATAGTTGGACAGATTCATAGTTAACACTTTTTTTAAAAGATTTTATTTATTTATCTTTAGAGGGGAAGGGAAGGGGAGAGGGAGAGAAATATCAATGTATGGTTGCCTCTCGTGTATCCCCCACTGGGAACTGGCCTGCAACCCAGGCATGTGCCCTGACTGGGAATCGAACCACGATTGTTTGGTTCGCAGGCCCAGGCTCAATCCACTGAGCTACACCAGCCAGGGCCATAGTTAACACTTTTAATTTAAACTTTCACAGATGTCACATACCCTCTCCAAAGGTGTGTTCTATTTTTAATTATATTTTATTGATTATGCTATTACAGTAGTCCCAAATTCTCCCTCTTTACCCCTCTCCACACAGCATCCCCCACTCCCTCAGGCAATCCCCATACCATTGTTCATGTCCATGGGTCATGCATATAAATTCTTTAGCTATTCCATTTCCTATACTCAATTTTACGTCCCCATGGCTATTCTGTAACTACGTATTTGTATTTCTTAATCTCCTCACCTCTTCATCCATTCCCTCACACATGCCTTCCTAACTGGCAACCATCAAAACTCTCTCCATACCCGTGATTCTGTCTCTGTTCTTGTTTGCTTAGTTTGTTTTCAGATTCAATTGTTGATACATATGTATTTATTGCCATTTTATTGTTCATACTTTTGATCTTCTATTTCTAAAATAAGTCCCTTTAACATTTCATACAATCATGGTTTGGTGATGATGAACTCCTTTAGTTTTTTCTTGTCTGGGAAGCTCTTTATCTGCCCTTTGATTCTAAATGATAATTTTGCTGGGTAGAGCAAGCTTGGCTATAGGTCCCTGCTTTTCATGACTCTGAATATTCCTTGCCAATCCCTTCTAGCCTGCAAAGTTTCTTTTGAGAAATCAGCTGACAGTCTTATGGGGGCCCCCCCATAGGTAACTAACTGCTTTTCTCTTGCTGCTTGTAAGATTCTCTCTTTATCTTTAAACTTTGGTAATTTAATTATTATGTGTTTTAGAGTGGGCCTATTTGCATCCATCTTGTTTGGGACTCTCCATGCTTCCTGGAATTTGCATGTCTACTTCCTTCACCAAATTAGAGGATGCTTCTTTCATTATTTTTTCAAATGGATTTCCAATTTCTCGCTCATTCTTTTCTCCTTCTGGCACCTCTATTATGCTGGACCACTTGAAGTTGTCCCAGAATCTGCTTACACTACCCTTGTATTTTTTTATTCTTTTTTCTTCTTGTTGTTCTGATTGGCTCTCTTTTGCTTCCTTATATTCCAAATCACTGATTTGATTCTTGGCTTCACTCACTCTATTGTTCTTTCCCTATAAATTGTTCTTTATTTTAATTAGTGTACCTTTGTTTCTGACTGGATCTTTTTTATGCTGTTGAGGTCCACACTAACTTCCTTGAGCATCCTTAAAACCAGTGTTTTGAACTCTGCATTTGATAGGCTACCTATCTCCATTTTGTTTAGTTCTTTTCCTGGTGTTTTGATCTGTTCTTTCATTTGGGTCATGTTTCTTTGTGTCATCATTTGAATGCCTCCCTGTGTATATCTCTATGTACTAGGTAGAGCTGCTCCCTGTCTTGGTAGCAATGCCTAATGTAGTAAGTGTCCCGTAGGATCCAGTGGCATAGCCTCTCTTATCACCCAATCTGGGTACTTAAGGTGTACCATTCATGTAGGCTGAGTACACCCTCCTCTTGTAGTTGAGCCTTGGTTGCTGTTGGCAGATCAATGGGAGAGATTTACTCAGGCCAGTAAGCTGCAAGGACTGACTGTGACCATTGACCACCAACCTCCACCCCCTGTGGCATCTTTGCAGTGGCAGGGTGGTGGTCCTCTGATGTGGTCTGTAGCTGTCCACTGGGTACACAAACCCTTCAGTTTCCTAGTGGTGCAGTTCAAGGTCAGACCCCATTTGTTTTTTGCCCAGGCCACCATGCTAAGTTATAAAGCAATCTGAGATGTCTTTTATTCGTGCTGGGCTTAGAGATTCCCAGGTGAAGCCAAGCTGTGAGTCTAGGTTGGCTGCTGCTATTGTTGGGCCTATAGACACTTAGTGAGTGGTACAGGGGCTGAGGGCTCACTGAGTCCAGCTATTGCTTGTTTGAAAGGATTTAGCAAGTTGTGAAGCATGAGTAAGACCAGCCATTCATATGGAAAAGCTACTGTTAACAGCTGTAAGTTGAGTGGGATGAAGCCTTAAAGGATCTCCAGGCTGAGTCAAACAGTGTTAGCCAGGTTGATGGAGTCTCAGATATGCTATCCACCTGCTGTCTCTGCGGCTCTGTTGGGGGAGAGTTCAGAAAAAGGACAATGCCTCTGCCTGATTTTCTCTCTGGAAAAAAGATACCAGCTCTCACCCTGAAGCCAGACACATCAGTTCCTTCCTGGATGCTACTGGTGTCTTTCAAGCTGCTACCCTGGTGCTGGAACTCAGAGGAAGTGTTACAGTCTGAGTAAGACTATGTAACCCTTACACAGTCTGAGTAAGTCTATGTGTGGGTTCTTTAAAAGGAACTGCTTGAGACTTCGTAAGTTTCTTCTACCAACTGAAACCACACTGGTTTTTGAGGCCAGAAGTTATGGGGATGTATCTCTCTGGCCCTGGAACCCTGGGCCAGGGGACCTAGTTTGCTCCCAAGATATCCCCCCCACATTTTTACTCACCACATGTGAAAGGGGGACCAGCCCTTTCCACTTCTCCACACCCCTCCTATCAGGATGCATGTGGTTTCTTTCTTCCATACTTGTCAATTTCCATTCCACTCAATTCGTGATGGTTCTGAGTAATGGTTGTTCTACAATTTAGCTGTAATTTGATGTGCTTGTACAAGGAGGTAAGTGGGGTTTACCTATGCCACAATATTGACAGGAAGTCCCTCTAAAGGTATGTTTTATAGATCTATTTCATTTATTTCCCACGCTGCTTCAGCAGAACAAAGAAATTTAAAAGTTTTTTGAAATTCACCAAAAAATAACAAATGACACTCAGTAAGAATTTCTCCAACAGAAAGGGCAGGCAGAAACAGTACCCTGAATCTGGGCAATGTTAAAATTATGATTGGTGCCTTGGCCGGTGTGGCTCCATTGGTTGGATTTAAGGTAACCGATCAATCTTTCTCTCCTCCTTTCCTCTCTTGCTAAAAACAATGAAAAAAAAAATGTCCTCAGGTGAGGATGAAAAAATAATAAAATAAGATAAAATCTCAATCAGGGTAAGAGTTAAAATAACTTTGATTTTAAGTGACAGAAAACCAATGGAGCCAAATAAAGGAGGAGGGAGACTTTTAATAAGAAGAATTCTTAGTATTCTCACGAGACCCAAGGTCTGAGCTCAAATCAGTCATCTAAATGCCAGCATCCCTCTCTCCACTTCTCATAGCTCATCACTGCCACCCCACATGTGTGTTTCACTTCTTTCTTTCCTGCTGTTCATTCACTCACCATCACTTTCACATTCTCTCAATTGCCTTTCTGTCTCTCTTGTCCATATGGCAGTAGACTTGACCACCAGGAGCCCCGAAGCAGCATATTTTACAGCTCCGGTTATCAGACAGTCATTGAAGTTATTTTTTAGTTTTAACCCATAGTCTTAGAACAAGATGAGAATTGGCCCAGTTTTGAACAAGTGCCCAGATCTGGAACTATGGACTGTGGCCACATTGTAAAGTCAAATTGTCTACAATGGCTGCTCCATGATAACCACAGAAGTGGGGATAAATCAGAAAAAGGGAAAAGAAAGAATATTCCATGCAGTGGACTTGGCCTTAGGCAGTGCTCTCCAATAGGAGGCCCTTTTGGTAGTTCCTTATCTGTTACATTTTACAATACAAGAAAATTCCCAAATGTCTTCCCCAGCTACTAGGGTGGCAGTCACCCTAACTGAATACAGTGGTCATATGATCGTACAGATATATTTAATTCCAAGGCACAGCAAAACAGTCCTGACTCTAAGATTAAATAACTGATTAAATTCTAGTGATAGTTATATAAATTAATGGTATTTCAATAAAATACTCTGAAGCCACTAAGATCATGTTTTTAAAGAAAGTGGAATGATATGCAACAATGCTCACAATAAAAACTTCAGTGAAAGGGCAAAACATAGAGCTTATATATGCAACATGTTGAACATAGCTCAATACAGCAACAGTTATAGCTGGATGTCAGAATTATGGTGAGACTTATTTTCTACTTCATCTTCTTTCAATATTTTCTAGATTTTTTACTAAAAAATATATTATTTTACAATAGGAAAATGAACAGGTAAAAAGGTTTAGTAAAAGGCTCATTAAAAGGGTTACCTCTGAGTCATTGAAAGGTGGGTTGCCTTGAATGCATACAGGGAGCTATGGTTCAGGCGTCCTGTGTTGTTTTTAGGATTCTCCTGCTTATCAGTGATAGTTAGCCTGTACCGAACCCAGAGAAGATTCGCCAGGAAAGGTACTAACTAGCTGGGGGTGAAGAGAATGCTGAAGGAGGGAGGAACGTCTGAAAACCAGCCAAGCACCGCAGTCCAAGTCCCATACACAGGCATTTTCACTTCACAGGCACACTGCGAACCCAGCCTGCCATATCGACATTCACACCCCAGCATTTCTTTCATGGATCAGTCCCAGTGGGAGCTTTCTATGCTCACTATTTCACTATTGGAAAAAAAAAAAAAACCTTTTTGTATTCACCTGCTTTCCTTTTTGGTAGGTGCCATTACAGCCCCATCCTGTTCAAACCTGTTCACAGAACCAGATCAAGGAAACCGCCATCAGACGAACAGCAGTGAAGCTGAAGGGCTGGGCAAGGCTCCAGCCAGGGCTAATGGGTATTTATAACCGGACTTATGGTTCCCTAACCTTAAGTATCCTAAGGATCAGACACTTCTCTGTGAGCTGATCTGGCACTGAGATTGGCAGTGGAAGCTTAACTTTTAACCAGAAAAAAAAAATCGAAGCTACAAGCTTACAAATTCCGCGAGTCAGTCAAGTTCAAAGAAACACTCAAAATTTATAATCCGGTCTGTTCTGATAATTACAGAGCCTGACACCCTGACAGAGGAGGGATCATGTGAATGATGAAGACTCTCTTCACGTTTATCGGGAAGGACATTCTGGAGACCTCTGTCTTCCCCAGTCTTTCAAACTAGAGAACATTGGAACACCAGGTCAATTATACTTCTCCCCCAGTGACGGAAGCAGCTTTAAAAAACATTGTTGCCACTGTGTCAGATCAAGTGGAGAAGAGCAGAAATATGATTTGGGAGTCTCAAAAGGTATTAGACAGCAAGTTAGGTAAAAATTAAATTCCATTTGCTGGGATTCCATATAACACCCAGAGAGAGCAAAGAAAAATGTTCAGTTCTCTTTATTAGTGCTGGATTTATGGTCCAAAATGAAGATTAGGTGAAGAAAAATATCAAACGTGATGTTCTAAAGATCTCTTTAAACTCGAGAGCCTCAGCCCTGTGTTTTGGCATCTGAGGCAGCCTCCCTGGCTCCAGTGTCTCTCTGGAACAACTCTGTTGTGCTCATTGCCATTGAACCAATTTTTACAAGGCTACACCCATTGTGCCAGCGCTTTGCTCTGAAAACTATCATGGCTTTTGAACAAGTCTGCATTCCTTTGAGCAGCTCTCAGAGACCTCCAAAATCCAGCCTGGCCCACCAGCTGCTCCAACACACCTCCTGCCCCTCACCTGCAACGGCTCCTCATCGTCCTGCAGACACGCCCTCCCCCAGCATCTGGCCATTCTTCGTGCCGGTTCCCTCCACTCCAAGCATCAGAAATTATCCTCAGTGCCTGGTCAAGCCTTATCTCCTCTTTAAACCTCCCCGGACTCTTCCAGTCCACACAAGTCTTCCCCTCTTTGAATTCCTACCGCAGTGACGGGCCTGACAATTAACGTTCACTGAGAATCCACTACAGGATAGGCTCTGTATATGTTATTTTGAAAAATATCTTTTTTCATCTTCAGAAGAACCCTGTAAGACAATCACTATTACTTATCTCAATGTCCATGAGCAGATCCTAACACAATTTCGTTTGTCTGGAAGCATGAGTTTGATGGAGCCAGTACCATGTCATTCCCCTCCCCTTGATGCCTAGTGATTGGTGCCCAGTAAGTATTTTGTTTCACTGACAAAACAATAAATTTATAAGTCAAAGAGCTGAAGTTCAGCCCTGGATCTGTCTCCAAACACCATGGCTTTATGTGCACATGCAGATATAGACAGGCATGATATATCACGTGGGCGAGAATTCACTAAATACCAGTCGGTCATTTGCTATCACTCAAGACAAAGCACCCCCCCAACTGCACCTTCCCTGAACTGCGCTTTGCAAGGGGAGGCAGCTCAAGGAGCTTTATCATACACTGTCCACAGCAGTATCCGTAAACACACAACATAAGTAAGAACACTGTGCTGGCTGTACAAGTGCCACTTCGGGGTGAGTCCCTCAGCCACCACAGTCCCCTTCCAAACTCCCTGCCATCTTCAGGCCCCTCCTACACAGAAGTGTTGCTGCTGCAAAATGAGCATAGCCAAATTAGCTATAAGAGCCTCTTTTATATACACATGTACTTGCTTGTATTCCAACACTCCCAACTGGACAAGGCAATGAATATACTCTGCTCAGCTTTAAAATCTCCATTAAGTCACAAGTGTAACTGAATTTGCCTCGATACACTAAAACTGTAGAGGATTCACATTAGGTGGGACCTACTTGTTTTCACTGGCACTGACCTATAGTGACAAAATATGCATGCTAGCTCCTCATTATTTGAGGGTCTGGATGCTCAAGTGTCTTGATCAAAGGCATAGGTACTCACTCATGTGGCTTCTGATCATGACATCTGAATGGTCTCCAAGTGAAATTAAATTTAGAAATTATTAATGTCCTATATGACTCCTTTAATCAAAGGGTAAATCAAAATCATATGCTTTGTATTTTCAACTCAAAACAGAGAAGAATTGACCAAGCCTAGAGACCTATGTTTTAATTTAACATGTCCAAGAACTTGCAGGATCTAAGAATATTTCATCTGGCCCCTTGGTTCACAGTACTCACCCTAATAAATAGAGATTTCCTGATTAAAAATAATGATGCTTTTCCGAGAAGGTTTAATAGACCAGTATTCATGAATTTGTTAATTATGCATCTTCAATTTAACTAGATAGAAGCATTGTATTGGGCATGATGAAAAATGAAACAATGCAAGGGAGGAAGATGGCAACGGAGTAGGATGGAGCGAATTTCACTTCCCCCTATACACAGGAGGAAAAACTGGCTAATCCATGGAGGAACAGAGCAGACAGACAACAGTACTGCAGCGTATTTGAAAATAAGAGTCCACAAAGCTGTAGCGGACACAGAAAACCAGAAACCAGACAGTAAGAAGGATATTTCAGGACAGTAAGGTCCCGGGGACCAGCGTGGGGAACTGGGGCAAGTTTATAGCCCCAGGTCCGGCACCCAGAGCAGGCGCTCGGTCTACCACAGACTGCTTGAAAGCAGAGGGTCTACGGCGATCCTTGGGAGAGAGCTGGGTCACCTGCTCCCTCCCTCCCCAAAAGACCAGGGTTGGAGCAACACTAGCAGAGCTCTGGTCACTGAGAGGAGAATAAGGAGGAAGAGGCAAAACGCACGGGGCTGTGATTACTACCACAGTCTGCGGGAGAGCTGAGAGGCAGGCTGCGTCACACACTGACCCCAATAGTCACCGGGCTGCCTGGAGAATTGGGGTACATGGGACGCCAGGCTTGAGTAGGAGGAATTTATCAAACAGAAGGGCTGGACAATCTGCTGTGACAGCACTGAAGCTGACTCCCAGCCCAGCCGGGCAGAGATCCCAGGGTTAAAGGGAAACCACAGTGATTCCATCCCCGTAGCATTGGGAAGGGAAACGTTTGGGCCCAAATTCCCTGGGAAGGGAAGTGTTTGGACCCAAATTCGCTGGATGGAGGCAGCCTAGCCGAGTGGGCACCCCTTCACCCCAGTGTCTAGTGATAACCACCGGGGAAAAGCACTCTGAAGAAAACCAGGACTCCCACATCGAAGATACTGGGGAAAGGAGTCAGACTAGCTGCAGGGACAGTGCTTGTGAAAAAGGCTTAGTAAACATCAGGAAGGGAGAAACGCCACACCAATCACTCCCCAGCCTTCTGCAGCCAGCAAGACCAGAAAAACCAGTTTGGCCAGTTTGAAACCAACAAGAGGTGTGTTTTTTTTGGTGGAGTTTTTTGTGTTTTTTAATGCTGTTTTTTTAAGTAATCTTTTTGTTATTATTATTTTTAAAATTTTCACTACTGTTTTACTCTCCAATTGCTTTTCCTCTCTTCCCTTCTTTCTTCATTTAGTACTACACACTTTCTTTCGAATTTTATCTCTCCTTTCTTACTTCTCCTGCCATTTTTTTTTAATACCCACAAGCAAGAGAAAAACTTGGAACTGTGAAAGGACCTGAAGTGGACTCAAACAGGGGGCAACCCAACAGCTGAGACAGTGAGCCAAATTTCACTCGACTATTGCAGGGAAACTGCAAGTTGCTGCACATTTGGATTATTATTATTTCCTCCTTTTTTCATTATTCCTACATCTTTTATCTCAATAGTATTTTTGTATTCCCCTTCTTTCTGTATAATCTTCTTTGCTTGGCAAAGTACACTGTACCATTTGACAGGTTTTCCCTGTTCTCTCTTCTATTTTGTATTGCTAATTTACTGTCCTTCATGTGAATTGTGTTCCATCAGCACACTACTCAAAATCCTATACCCCTGTTCAGGTTATTCAGATCACATACATCCTGGCATATGAATGTTGCTCTAATATTATTGTAAATAACTGCTGTTCCACACAAGTGTAAATACTTCAAAGCACCCTCCCCGGATACTAGCTCATGTCACAGTCTCCTGAACTCTATTATTTGGGAGGGTAACACTATTCTCTCACACGCTACACCTATGTACTACCCTTTACTCTAACCTTACCCTAGAATCTGACCTCCCACAACTTCACTGCTTTCTAGATCCAACTCACAACCCTTCCCTTCCCAACAAGAGTCTTATCTTCTTCCCATCCTTTCTTAAAAGTGGCCAGTTGGGTTGAGGAACGCTACACATAGCCAAAAGATCTCCTATCTCTTATACCGGCTGCTACTGGAAATATCATAGAATATTCCCCTGCTGTCTTAAACCATTTTGCCTCCCCCTCCAACTGAGCACAAAAAAGAGTAGGTGGAAGCAGTGAACACCAGGATACCCAAAGGAGACTGCACCACTGAATCTCACAGGCATTCTACCACAGCAGTTCACACCATACACCCTGGGAACCAGATCAAATCCATTTAAGAAGAGGAAGCTATCAAGAAGAGTCTCACAAACAATGAGAAGACAAAGAAACAATCCCCAAATGAAAGGAAAGGAGGAAGCCTCAGAAACAGTGCTAAACGAAATGGAAGCAAGTCAGCTATCAGATATTGAATTCAAAGAACTGGTTATCAGGAAGTTCTGTGAGATGACAATAAACTACCAGAAACTACAGGAGAGCTACGATGTGCTCACCTCAAACTATACCAACATGAAAAAGAAAATAGAAAAAGTAAACAAGGGCCAAGAGGAAATCAAGAATACAATGGCTGAACTGAAGAACACAGTGGAAGCAATCAAAAGCAGGATGGATGAAGCAGAAGATCAGATCAGCGAGTTAGAGGACAAAGTAGAAAAAAACACCCAGAAGGACCAAGAAAAGAAAAAAAGGCTGAGAAAGAATGAAGAGGGATTAAGAGAAATGCAAGACAATATGAAACGTCATAATATCCGTATAATAGGGATACCAGAAGGAGAAGAAGAAGAGCAATGGATAGAAAATCTATTTGAAAAAGTAATGATGGAAAACTTCCCTAATTTGATGAGAGAAAAAGTCACACAAATACAGGAAACACAGAGAGTCCCAATCAAGAGGAACCCAAAGAGGCCCTCTTCAAGACACATCATAATTAAAATGGCAAAATTCCAAGACAAAGAGAGAATCTTACAGACAGCAAGGGAGAATAAGGAAGTAACATGCAAGGGAGCCCCAATAAGGTTAGCTTCTGACTTCTCAATGGAAACACTCCAAGCCAGAAGAGAATGGTAAGAAATATTCCAAGTAATGAGAACCAGAGGCCTGCAACCTAGGTTGCTTTACCCAGTAAGGCTCTCAATCAAGATAGAAGGCCAAATAAAGAGCTTCCAAGACAAAAGAAGTCTAAAAGAATATGCATCCACAAATCCAGCGCTGCAAGAGATGCTAAAGGGACTGCTGTAAGGAAAGGAAGGAAAACAGAGAGACAGGGAAGAACATAGGCACAGAAATGGCAATGAATAAGTACCTATCCAAAATAACCTTAAATGTAAATGGATTAAATGCTCCAATTAAAAGACACAGAATAGCTGGATGGATAAGAAAGCATGACCCACACATATGCTGCCTAAAACAGACCCACCTGAGGACAAAAGACATACACAGACTGAAAGTGAAGGGCTGGAAACAAATTTTTCAAGCAAATGGACAGGAAAAAAAAAGCCAGGGTAGCAATACTCATATCAGACAAAATAGACTTCAAAAAAAGAGCTATAAAGAGAGACCCAGAAGGTCACTTCATAATATTCAAGGGAAGACTCCAGCAAGAAGACATAAACATAGTAAATATATATGCACCCAACATTGGAGCACCCAAATACATAAAGAAAATCTTAGAAGACTTCAAGAAAGACATTGATAGCAACACAATTATAGTAGGGGATTTTAACACTCCACTCTCAAAAATGGACAGATCATCCAAACAAAATATCAACAAAGATATTGTGGCATTGAACAATGCCC
>PVKM010042964.1:0-12659 GCA_004027735.1 Carollia perspicillata
TGTCCAATTCCGATTTTGTTCCCTGTGATTCCATCACTACACTGCTGAAAGCCAACCTTGCCTCCTATGAATTGACTTCTTTAAAAAAGAGAAAATGCAGAATAAGAATTGAAGACATACTGACATGTGATTTGGCTCGATCTAATGCACACTGGTTTTGCCTGATTACAAGGCTTATTAACACTACCAATGGAGAAGTCAGGGGAATGTACATGCCATCAGGAAGTAACAGAGAAGTGTTAGAGCGGGAGGTGGTTTTATCCCCAAGGCTAACCCTATCAGGCCCTGAGAGATCAGAAGTAGCCAAAACACAAGCCTGAGGCAGACAGGAGAAGGCTAGTGCACTAATTTACAGTGAAGGACACCATGGACACACAAACCAGGAACTCACAGCACTGGCAGCCTCAGTGCAGTCCCTCCTGTGGTCCCTAAGGCACATTCTCTCCAGAGCAGCCTTTCTGTCACTGAGAAAGTTGCTTGGAGGGCATGGAATTAAAAAAAGAGTGTCAAAGAAAAGAAGTATCTAGTGGCATTATATGGCAGGTGCATCCATTCTCCAAATGATATTCTCATCCGTGGTCCTACAAACATTTGAGTCTGGCTAGGACGCTACTTAAAGGAATCCCAGCAAAGTCCTGAGGCTCTTTGCCCATATTCTCCCTTTACTGTTGAGTCTATCTGCTAGCCTAGTTCCCACTGTCTTGCCAAATGTCCATTTTGGATAAGTTGTGATATGTATCCACTATGGTGCAAAGTAGACACATATATACTACCTATTTCATATTGGTAAATGATGTTTGATGGGTACATGGGAATTTGAAGTGTACCAAATCTGACTGAAACACAAAAGCCCTAAATTCATATAAACTTAAAAAAAAGCCTTGAGAATGAGAATTGAGCACATACAATTACTATGTGTCTAGAGAGTCTGTGAAAAGAACAATGTGCCCATAGACTCTGGGCAGTTATGCTAAACAGTATGGGCCTAAGGCAGGTTGAGAATTAATCACTACAAAGTGCAGAAAGGACTCATAGTGACATAGAAACATATCAATTTACAAGGGCTAAACTGACAGAAAAGGGAGAAAAAAGAAATTGGGTCCATAGGCAGCAGGAGAGAGAGTCAAAGAACCATAGTTACTGCTTGAGATTCTGACTCTAATTCAAGAAGTCAAAGGTCAAATGACAGATAACCCCAACGGTTTCTCTACTTGCCATATTCAGGGCTTGTCTCCTTCAAATGTCCTTGCACCCCGCCCAGGTAAGCGCTCCCTCCGAAGCAGCTACTTACAGTACAGCTGATATCCTGCCTACCCTTAGCATCAGCTCCATATCCTCCAGAAGACCTTTTCCACCTATCGAGGCCATCGGGGAGACCACCTGGATCCTCTGTGTCCCTTGAGGGCTCAGAGCACCTTTAACTCTAAAATCTGATCTTCCGAAGCCCAAACTGTGAAACTCTAAAGGCAAGAGCTGCAGACCCTGCCCAGTCTTGACTTTATCCGTACCCCAGGAGACAATCTGACCACTCGTTCTCCGTTCCTCCCGAGACCTGGCTCCTCACGCCCCCCTTCCCAACTCCCAAATTATCACCGGTCTCAAGAACGTCGCTCTGCAATTCCGCGTGTGGTGCCTCTACTTTAGGTAGACTGACGCTGGGTGCCCACCCCTCCGCGTCCCACTTGGCGCCTGGAATCCATTCCGGCACCAACGAGGCCGGGGTCCCATCCCAGCACCGCCCCGCGACCCCTGCCCAGCACACTTGCCGCTCGCGCCCATTCATTCCTCCGCGCGGCTGTCATTGCGCGGTGACCTCTGCGCCCGCCAAGACGCGCGCTTCCCGGCCTCACCTGCGCGCGGGCAGCGGCGGCGGAACGCGGCCCGCATGGCCCCGCGCGACCGGGGGAGCCGGGCCCTGGGCTCCGCGTCGCGGGCCTCCAGGAGAAGCCACGCTGCCACCGCCACCAGCAAGAGGTCATGGCACGAGTCTGAAAGCCGCGGCGGGCGGCAGCCCCGCCCAGGGACCGATGCCCTCCTCCCGGACCCGGAGCCGGAAACCTGTCACAGGAAGAGCTTCGGTTCCGCCCGGGGTGCCTCTTTTCGTTCCTCCCCCGGGCAGGGCCGCCAGCGCTCTCCAGCGGCTGCCGCGCCGGACCTGGGCACTAGTCTGCGCGGGAGTCTGCTGGGACCTCCCGGCTGCCGGCGCAGGTCCCGGACGGAGGGGTGCGTAGCGGCGGCTTCCCCCGCTAGCGGTATCCCGGCCCGGGAGAAACTAACGGTGACCTTCCACTCGGCGAGCGGTCTCTCTCGAATCCTCCCTGCGGTTCTCCGGGAGCCAGTAACTCGAACAGAGCAAAATGTACCTTCGGGTGACCGGCCGTTAGAAAGAAGTGCCACAGTGCGCCAGACTTCCAGTCAATGACTTCTGTCCTACATATTTAGGCAGAAATATGACTCAAAGAATTGGGTTCCCGTTCTGTTGCTTACTCCGGAGGCTACACATTCCACGGCTGCTTCTCTTGTGTGTGACCTACCAATCTGTCATCTGCTCCTTATTGCAACCTGGCCCTGAAGGAAGTGCCAACCTTTTGCACCTTTTAAGTAACAAGTCAAACCAGGAGCAGGGTTATTGTGAAGCTGAAGCTAGATTAGCCTCGTCTCTCGACTTTTGGACCCTCTCCTCTGAAAACCTTATAGGTATATGGTGGCATAATTGGCCTTCTTGCGCATCTGGATGTGTGAGTCCCACGCGTGGGTGTACTGACCCGTGGGAGATTGTTTAATATTTAGTAAAATCAACCTACTTGTAGCCAGCCCAGGTGATACTGGAGATTGTACAGGATTAGTACCCGATGTGAGTTAGAAAGACCTTTCCTTAATTCCAAAGCCAGATCTCTTCCCATGGTCATGAGAGGGCGTATTTATAACAAACCCGTGATAGAATTAATCATTCCACACATGCATACAAACATACAGCCAATGAGAGAAAGTGTAAGCTTTAGGGAAGAAACTTACTCTGTCCTCAAAAAACTCGCTGTGAGGAAATAGACCAGCAAAGAGGCAACGGCAATTCTCTGATTTTTAAAAAAGATTTTATTTATTTATTTTTAGAGGGGAAGGGAAGTGGGGGAGAGATACATCAATGTGTGGTTGCCTCTCACGTGCCCTCTGCTGCGGACCTCACCCTGCAACCCAGGCATGTGCCCTGACTGGGAATAGAACCTGCAACCCTTTGGTTTGCAGGCTGGCACTCAATCCACTGAGCCAGGACAGCCAGGGCTGAGGATTTTTGTTTTTGTTTTTTTGTTCTTGTAAACCAAAGTTTTTGCTTCAGAGTGTAAGTATTTATGTAGGTGAGCACGTGTCATATTTATCTTAAAACTATTGTTTTTTACTGAATAAAAGTACAGAACAAAGAAATTTCTTAATTTTATGAGTCTCCTTGTCCCCACACACTTAAAGAATATTATGTAAAAAAAAAAAAACAAAAAACTCAAGTGTTTTACAAATGAAGGTTGTTAATACACACCTCTGGCTTATCTTGATAAAGCTTTATGTGTTCAGAAATATCCAACAGGTAGAATTTGCCAAAGTAGAGTGTAGTGGTTAACACTTGTACTTGCAACTACTTGCAATTTTATTACTTGGATACTATCATTTGCCCCTTTTTACAGATCAGGAAGCTGAGGTAGAGGATTAAGTGTCTTGCCCAAGCTCACGTAGTTGACAGATACAACACGATTCTATCAGGTCATTTTTATTTAGAAATTGTTTCCCCAGATTAAATTAAAATACAAATACCTGGTTCTTAAAAAGATGTAATATGGCAAGGCTAAGTAGGGAGGGCAGGTGAAATTCATGAAGGCTTCTAACATTACAGTATGACTAAACTGATGCACAATAACCCATCAGTGGGACATAGAGAATACCAGCTAATAGTGCTTGACCCAGTCAGACCAAGCATGAGTCTAGGAAGTTAAAAAACACAGTCTAGGCTGTGTAAGTAACTGCCCAGCAACTCCCTTTGCGCAGGCTCATAATGGCCTTTTTGACTGCACGTATGCAAATGAAACAGCCAGTACCGACTGATAAAAATGGAATTGTAATTATAATTACAATTGGAATTGTAAGTGTAATTGAAAGCATTTTCAAAATCGTTATTTTGGTGTCAGGGACTTGGCTGCACTTTAAGACATTTTCTTTCCTAGATGATACTGTTCAGAACATTATGGTAGGACCAGGTTTTACAGATTGTATACATAATACTATATACTTATTAACCATGTCTTGGTTAATAGTCCTGCATAAAGGCATCTCATCCTGAGGTTCTGAGAAATGAGCAATGAATTATCAAGGTAATTGGGAAGAACATTTATTGAGATGAGGTTCAAACAATTGCACTGAAAGGTTAGCAATTTGGGGGGATTTCATATTCTTAGGCAAAACTGAGTTCTAAAGAATTTTGGAGTTACTGGTTTCTCTGAGATGGCAAATTAAAGGGTTAACGTACATTTAGAATTTTTGCTGGTGATCAGTCTAAGATTGATTAGTTGGTTAAACCGTAACAAGAAGCAGTTAGCATTTTTTGTTCATTGGCTAGTGCTAATAAGGTACCCAATGATCAGCTACCTTGCCAAAATGTGAATCACTACAAAATCGTAAGTATTAGTGGAAATTATATACTGCCTATGCTCTACCAAGATGTGAGAGCATCATTAAAGAAAAAAAAGCATTAATTATATAACAATTTATCTCCACACAGAGGCTGTCCTAAAAGAGAAGAAAATAATGCTGTTGGGTCTTCTAATCATATCGTTGGGTTTTCTGTGGTGGATACTAAAGTCTGTTTTTGCTGACCACTTTTCCTATGATGCTGCCTTATTCACCATGTTCTTAGGGGAACTAAAAGGGTTAAAGGTGGTCCACATTTGCATGTTTTTAATACTAATATGAGGAAGATACAAGATTACTCTTATTTCTGTTATAATTGACTTTTAGTTCACCTTGGCTTTGGTGGGATTTGTGCCCAACTGTTTGGGCACTATTTGTGCCCAAATAGTTGAGCAAATCGTCCTCATGTCACCTTTATCTACTTATTCAAAAGATAATTTTTATTATATAGGGAATGCTTACATTACTTTGGGCAGTTTCTGTACCTTTTGTTGAGTCCCATTAATCTTTGCCTTTATTTTTGGAGTAACAGTATTTTTATCTGTTGTATTCTTGTAATTTTCAATGTGGTAAGGAAATTTCCATTTCTTCTATTTAAAAAAAAAGTCTTTATTTTTCCAGATTTATACTATAAGTTTATATGTTTCTTTAAAAAAAATTTACTAGGTTTTTTTATTGCATTTCCATTATGTTTATTAAGTACTTTGATGACACTGTCATCTTGACAACATAGTATCTTATCTTTTCAGTGATGTAAGTTTTTGTATCCCTTTGTCCTGTAGTTTTAGTAATACATATATCTTTTCTATTTTTAATTGCTTTGGATTAGGAAAAGCAATTAACCTTAATTAAGATTTTAAGAATTGCACTTAAAAGTAAATATGTTCTGCAGATCTAAAGCATGTGCAAAGCTCTCTTTTTTTCTCTACAGCTTAAAAAAAAAATCTCACCTGAGGATATGTTTCAAGAGAAGGGAGGGAGGGGAAAGAGAAAGAGAGAGAGAGAGAAGGAGAGAAAGAAACATTGATGTGATAGAGAAACATCCATCAGTTGCCTCCCTTATGTGCCCCAACCTGGGATTGAACCCAAAACCTGAATATGTGCCCTGACCAGAGTCGATTCCACAACCTTTTGAGGGTATGGGGCAATGCTCCAACCAGCTGAGCAACCTGGCTGGTGCTCTCTACAGCTTTTTAAATCAAGTGCATGTGCTCTAGTGCCTGGACTTTATGAACAACACTTTGTCTCTTTAGAGGCAATTTTTAGAGGCTGTAGCAAATGTTTTGAAGTTTCTGGTGGAATTGGAAGTTTCTTTGTACATCTATGTATATATCTGTTTCCTTCCGTTATGATTTTTCTGAAAGGCAGAAAGAATGTGATTAAATGCCTAATATTTTTTGGTTGGATTCCATTGAATTGGCTAGTACTAATTCTAATAATTCTAATACTGTAATGCAGCTCATCTCCATTTTATTTATATATTTTTATTTATAAATATGCTGCACATCGTATTCATCTGCCATGCATGAAAACCTTTGAAGACAGGTATGTGTCCTGTTTTAAATTGTTACGTCTCCCATCTTGGACAGTTCCATGTACTTTACTGCGTGAATATTGGATAGAGATGTTTACAAATGATAAAATAGACTCTCAATAACAAAGTGTGAAGAAAATAGTGTTTTAAGTTGATTTTCATGAAGAACTGTAGCATTTCTAAGGAATATTAATGCTGTAAATGCAGCAAATGAGAACATTAAGAAAGTTGTGTTTTTGTTTTTTGTTTTTATCAGCTGTGTGGCCAATTGATCCTGTTAAAGAAAATTATGTTCGTAAAGTGAAAAATTGTATTTTTTCAATTGCCTTGCCTACTCCTTTTAAATCAAGAGTACATCTTGTAGCCGTTTCAAAGGTTAGGCTTTATTTATTTTTTTATAACACAAATACTTAACTGACTATAACTTTTGGCTAAAAAGATATTAATATTCTTTTCAGAGTTAAATTGTTAGTCTATTGATAAGTGACTATCTTTGTGCTCAAAATTCAGCCACTTGGAGAACGTCATTCTTAGAAACCACTTTTTTTGATACTTATGCCTAGAGCCCAGTTCTCAGGTTCATCTTAAAGTTATCTTACAAGGAAGGGGTAAATGAGTTAAGTTCTTAGAAATGGACTCCAGTAACAAAGTCTAAATTATTTTTTCATGGTGTAAATGAATTTGGGATAAAAATAGGACATTTACGTTTTCTATCTCCTTTAAAGAATGTGTATAGGAAAAACATTCTTTATGCATCACAAGAAATGCATAAAAGTTTTAGAACTATCTAATAGAAATAATTTTCCCAAATAACAAACAATCATAGAACATATGGTACCTGTCTTATGAAAAAATATTAATGTATTTCTGGAAGAGGTTTATTTTTTTTAAATTTTATTTCTTACATTAAGTCTCTTTTCTCAAAAACGCTTAAGGATTACTTAAGTTTAAGTTTGTAAGGAGGTGTTTTTTTCCGCCTCAGGAAGTTTTAGAAGACCTTTTGGACCTTGATTTGTCTGTCTCAGAAACAGAGGATTTTATCCAGCTTGTAAGTGGTGAAAAGATAGTGTTTGGATCCATCCCACTGGCTCACAGATACGGTGGTCACCAGGTAGGAGTAGCGTCAGATGCGTTGCTTCACATATGAAACATAAACAGTTGGTGGAAATGTAGTCTTATTAGGGAAGATATTTTGCACTAATCTCTCCAATATTAGGGTATCAAGACTTTAGCAAAATGTTTCTATCAGTCCACAGGCCAGTGCTCAACCCACTGAGCCACACCAGCCAGTGCTCTTCAACAAAACGTTTCTGGAGATTTAGGCAAAATCAAGTAGCACAATGAGTTAATGTAAAAGCTTCAGAAGGACAAATAGATTATAATTTTGCAAGGATAGCTGTAGTGCAAAGTTTTAGAACTGCTAGAAATTAAGTCAGGATTAGTGGGGGGTGTTACTTATGCTGAAGCAATTAAAAAGCACCTTCTAGAAATAAAGCAAGATGTTGAAGCAAGTTCAGGTGTGGAATCTGACAAAAAAAAAAAAGAGAGAGAGAAGGAACACAGGCCCAATTGTTGCAATGCCTGCGACTTTTCCGAGGCCTAGAGAGGATTAATTTGACGCTGGCTATTTGGGGACCGGTTTGGTCAGGAATAGTTTTTAGGACACGTAGCCAAGTATAATAGGGTTGGAGTAATGATTAAGTTAGGAAATATATACAAAGTGCTCTCATGATAGCTATTACAATGATTAGTATCAAGCCCTGGTTGTTGTGGAAGTTAACTCCTTTCAGATTTTTATTGCTTCCATTTTTCAATTTCCTAAGAAGCAAAAGTAACAGATGCTAAGAAGCTAAACTAACATACACTAAGAAGGAAAGTGACAAGACCATTTGAATTGAAAAGGACTCTGTGGGTCACCTAGGACAAACGTGAACCTCAGTGTCTTGATCTGTCTTATGCAAGGGCTGCGCAGGGTCATTCCGGCAGCTGTGAGAAGTGCTGTGGGAAAGAAATCTGCTTAATTTTATTTGCCACACCATTTTCCAAACATTTTTTTACTGTAGGGGTGTGTGATTGTTTTGTTCTTAAGAAATAACTATCAACATTTTGCTGAACTACATTTCTCAGTTTAGAAACTTCTGTTTTTTTTTCTAGCTCCTAAATACAGGATTCCAGGGTTCAAAAAGCCCTTCCCATATAGGGTAAATTTATCAGTTAGCATTTTATACCAGTACTCATATGTGCTGTTAAAGGACAAATGGAAACCTTAAGTCCCATAGAGTTTCGTTAAGAAATTCTTTTTTGTTTTTTTTTAAATAGATTCAATCTTTGTTGTATTTTTTTGATATTACCCTCTAGTCCCCTTAGATCCCCCTCTCCCCAGCATTCCCACACTGTTGTTCATGTTCATGAGTCCTTTTTACTTTTTGCTCAATCCCTGCACCCACTGCCCTCCCCTGCCCTCCACTAGCTGTCATCTTGCTCCCCATCTGTGAGTCTGTCCACATCTTCCTAGTTAGTTTACTTTGTTCATTAGATTCCACATGTGAGTGAAATCATGTGGTATCTGTTTTTCTTTGGCTGGGTTATTTCACTTAGTGTAATGTTCTTCAGGTTTGTCCATACTGTTGCAAAACGTAAAATTTTCTTCTTTTTTTACCTCCGAGTAGTATTCCATTGTGTAAATGTCCCATAGTTGTTTTATCCACTCATCTACTGATGGACAATTGGGCTGCTTCCATACTTGCTGATTTTAAGTAATGCTGCAGTGAACATAGGGGTGCTTATGTTCTTTCGAATTAGTGTTTTGGGTTCCTTCAAATATATTCCCAGAAGTGGGATCACTAGGTCAGTAGGCAGATCCATTTTTAATTTTTGGAGATATCTCCATACTGCTTTCCACAGTGGCTGCACCAGTCTGCATTCCCACCACTAGTGCACTAGGGGTTCCCCTTTCTCCACATCCTTGCCAGCACTTGTTGTTTGTTGATTTATTGATGATGGCATTCTGACAGGTGTGAGATGGAATCTCATTGTGGTTTTAATTTGCGTTTCTCTGATTAGCAACATTGAGCATCTTCTCATATGTCTGTTGGCCATCTGTATGTCCTCTTTGGAGAAGTGTCTTTTCAGGTTCTTTCCCATGTTTTAATTGGGTTGGGGTTTTTTTTGTATTTTTTTGGTGTTGAGTTTTGTAAGTACTTTGTAAATTTTGGATATTAACTTGTTATCAGATATGTCAGAGAATATGTTTTCCTGTTTTGTAAATTGCCTTTTTATTTTGTTGATGATTTCCTTAGTTGTGCGAAAACTTTTTTAGTCTGATATAGTCCCATTTGTTTATTTTGTGTGTTTGTTTCCCTTGCCTGGGGAGATATATCCAATAAAAAATTGTTACAAGCAATGTCTGAGATTTTTCTGCCTATGTTTTCTTCTAGGATTTTTATGGTTTCTGGTCTAACATTTAAGTCTTTTATCCATTTTGAATTTATTCTTATGTGTGGTGTAAGAAGGTGGTCTAGTTTCATTTTTCTGCACTTATCTGTCTAGTTTTCCTAACGCCATTTATTGAATGAACTATCTTTAGCTCATTGTAGGTGCTTGCTTCCTCTGTCAAATAGTAATTGACTGTGAAGGTGTGGGTTTATTTCTGGAGTCTCTATTCTGTTCCGTTGATCTATATGTCTGTTTTTATGCTAGTACCATGCTGTTTTGGATACTATGGCCTGATAGTACAGTTTGATATTAGGTAGCATGATTCCTCCAACTTTGTTTTTCTTTCTCAAGATTGCTGTTGCTATGTGGGGCCTCTTGTGGTTCCATATAAATTTTTGAAATATTTGTTTTAGTTCTGTGAAATGTGGCATTGGAATCTTCATTGGAATTGTGTTGAATCTGTAGATTGCTTTGGGTGGTCTGGATATTTTAATGCTGTTAATTCTTCCTATCCATGAACACAGTGTATGCTTCCACTTTTTTTGTATCTTCTTCAATGTCTTATAATTTTCTGAGTAAGGTCTTTGACATCCTTGGTTAGTTTATTCTTTTTGAAGTAATTGTGAATGGGATTGTTTTCTTGATTTCCCCTTCTGTTAATTCATTATTGGCATGTAAAAATGCAACTGATTTCTGGACATTAACTTTGTATCCTGCTACTTTGCTGAATTCATTTATCACTTCTAGTAGTTTCTTGGTGGAATCTTTTGAGTACTCTATGTTCAGTGTCATGTCATCTGTGAATAAGGACAGTTTTACTACTTCCTTTCCAATTTGGATGCTTTTTGTTTTTTCTTCTTGTCTGATTGCTGTGGACTAGGACTTCCAGGACTACATTGGATAAGAAAGGTGAATGTGGACATCCCTGTCTTGTTCCTGATCTTAAGGGGAATGCTTGTAGTTTTTGCCCATTGAGTAGGATGCTGGCAGTGGGTTTGTCATATATGACCTTTATTGTGTTTAAGTATGTTCCCTCTATTCCCACTCTGCTGAGAGTTTTTAATCATAAATGGGTGCCAGATTTTATCAAATGGTTTTTCTTCATCTATTGATACAATCATGTGGTTATTATCCTTCATATTGTTTATGTGTTGAATTATACTTACTGATTTGTGAATGTTGTACCAAACTTGCATTCCTGGGATAAATCCCACTTGATCCTCATATATGATCTTTTTGATGCATTGCTATATTTGGCTTGCTAATATTTTGTTGAGGATTTCAGCATCTGTGTTCATCAGAGATATTGGCCTATGATTTTCTTTTTAGTTTCTTTATCTGGTTTTGGAATTAAGATAATGCTGGCTTCAAAATGGGTTTGGGAGCCTTCCCTTATCTTGAATTTAATGAAATAGTTTAAGAAGCAGAGGTGTTAGTTCTTCTTGGAATGTTTGATAAAATTCCCTTGTGAACCTACCTGGTGTAGGGCTTTTATTTGTTGGGAGTTTTTTGATTACTGCTTCAATTTCACTAGGTATAATCTGTCTATTCAGATTCTCTGATTCTTCCCAATTTAGTTTTGGAAGACTGTATGCTTCCAGGAATTTATCCTTTCATCCAGATTGTCCTGTTTGTTGGCATATAGTTGTTCATAATATGTTCTTACAGTCCTTTGTATTTCTTTGGTGTCAGTTGTTATTTCTCCTCTTTCTGATTTTATTTATTTGAGTCCATTCTCTTTTTTTCTTGGTGAATCTGGTTAAAGTTTTGTTAATCTTGTTTACATTTGCAAAGATCCAGCTCTTGGATTCATTGATTTTTCTGTATCTTTTTTTAGACTCTCATTTATTTCTCCTCTGATCTTTATTATTTCCTTCCTTCTTCTCATTTTGGGCTTTGCTTGTTGTTCTTTATCAAGTTCCTCTAAGTGTAATGTCAGATTGTTTATTGAGATTTTTCTTGTGTTTTGAGATAGGACTGTAATGCTATGAATTTCCTTCTTAGGATTGCTTTCCCTATGTCTCACAGGTTTTGGATTATTGTGTCCTCATTTTCATTTGTTTCAAGGTATCTTTTGATTTTTCCTTGATCTCACTGACTATTACCCACTCATTGTTTAATAACATGTTATTTAGCTACCATGTCTTTGCATGTTTTTCAGTGTTCTTCCTGTGATTGATTTCTAGTTTCATAGCATTGTGGTCAGAGAAGATGCTTGATATGATTTCAGTCCTTTAAAATTTATTGAGACTTGTTTTGTGTCCTAACATGTGGTCTATCTTAGGAAACATTCTGTGTGCCCTTGAAAAATATGCATATTCTGCTGCTTTGGGGTGAAATGTTCTGAAGATGCCAATTAAATCCGTTTGTTCTAGTGTATAGTTTAAGGCTGCTTAATTCTTTTTTTAAATGTATTTTATTGATTATGCCATTACAGTTGTCCCATTTCCCCCCTTCATTCCCTGCCACCCTGCACAACCCTCCCACCCACACTCCCCCCATTTAGTTCACGTTCATGTGTCATAAATTCTTTAGCTTCTACATTTCCCACACTACTCTTGCCCTCTCCCTGTCTATTTTCACCACACCGTCTATGCTACTTATTCTATCTCCTCCCCCACCTCCTCCCACTCCCCTGTTGCTAACCTTCCAGGTGATCTCCATTTCTGTGCCTTCACTCCTGTTTTAGGTGTCCATTTAGTCTGCTATTGTTTTCGGTGTGGTTGTTAATAACTGTGAATTTGCTGTCTTTTCACTGTTCATATTTTTTATCTTCTTTTTTCTTAGATAAGTTCCTTTAACATTTCATATAATAAGGGTTTGGTGATGATGAATTCCTTGAACCTGACCTTATCTGGGAAGTGTTTCATCTGCCCTTCCATTCTAAAGGATAGCTCTGCTAGATAGAGTAATCTTGGATGTAGGTCCTTGCCTTTCATGACTTTAAATACTTCTTTACAGGCCCTTCTTGCCTGCAAGGTTTGTTTTGAGAAATCAGCTGACAGCCTTATGGGAACTC
>PVKM010042965.1:0-12646 GCA_004027735.1 Carollia perspicillata
CATCAGGGTTTATCTCCGCGACGTCACAGTCTAGCCTTCTCTACCCAAGGCGTTTCCATTATCCACGTGCTGCGTATGAGGAAACCAAGACGTAGAAGGGTGAAGAACTTGTGCAGCTGCGCATGGGGAAAGTGGGGCTAGGATAAGAACCGAATCAGTCTGGCGTCAAAGCTTGTGTCTGTTCTAGTATGCAGCTCAGTGCTGTCACTTTAATTTTTAAAAGTGTACATCTTATTATGCATAATAATAAAACTTGGAAAAAGTTAAAAGCTCAGTTATTAGAAGGAAGGGGAATATATTTTGTTATAACTGAAAATGACATTGTAGGAAACCATGAAAATCAGGTTTGAAAGAATATTTTGTAAAAATGTTTATAGGAAAAATGGAAAATGCAGTTATGCACACATTTATATGTGTGTCTGGGTGTGTTCTGAGTCCAGTTTTGATTCTATGTGACATAAAATACCTTGAAATCAAATTTACTAGTTTATAGGGGTTTTCTTTTTTTGTACCCCACTCCATCCAGCAATTACTTCACTGTTGTCCATGTCCATGAGTTCTTTTTTCCTTTTTGCCCAGTCCCTCCACCCCATCACTTCCCCCTCTCCACTAGCTGTCATCTGCTCTCCATCTATGAGTCTTTCTCTGTTTTCCTTGTTGGTTCAGTTTGTTCATTAGATTCCACATATGAGTGAAATCATATGGTGTTTGTCTTTCTCTGACTGGCTTATTTCACTTAGCATAATGTTCTCCAGGTCCATCCATACTCTTGCAAAGGGCAACATTTCCTTTTTTTTTTTTTTTATGGCTGAGTAGAATTCCATTGTGAAAATGTCCCATAGTTGTTTCATTCACTCATCTATTGATGGACACTTGAGCTGCTTCCATATCTTGGCAATTGTAAATAATGGTGTAATGAACATAGGGGTGTCTATGTTCTTTCAAATCAGTGTTCTGGGTTCCATCGGATATATTCCCAGAAATGGGATCACTGGGTCAAAAGGAAGATCCATTTCTAATTTTTTGAGGTATCTCCATACTACTTTCCACAATGTCTACACCAATCTGCATTCTCACCATCGGTGCAAAAGGGTTCCCTTTCTCTACATTGTTGCTAACACTTGTTGTTTGTTGATTTATTGGTGATAGACATTCTGAGAGGTGTGAGATGGTATCTCACTGTTGTATTTTTGGCATTTCTCTGATGATTAGTGACGTTGAGCATCTTTTCATATGTGTATTGGCCACCTGTATGTCTTACTAGAGAAGTGTCTATTCAGGTCCTCTGCCCACTTTTCAATGGGGCAAAACCAACCCAAATGGGTTTCTGTGTGTGTGTCTGTGTTAATTTTGTAAGTATTTTACAAATTTTGGATATTAACCCTTTATGAGATGTATCAGTGAATATTTTCTCCTATTCTGTGGGCTGACTGTATTTTGTTGATAATTTCCTTTGCTGTGCAAAAACTTTTTAGTGTGATACAGTCTCATTTGTTTATTTTTTCTTTTGTTTCCCTTGTGTGGGGAGATATATCTGATAAAAAATTTCTACAAGCAACGTCTAAGATTTTGCTGCCACTTTTTCTTCTAGTATTTTTATGGATTCAGGTCTAACCTTTAAGACTTTGATCCATTTTGAATTTATTGTTGTGTATGATGTAAGAAGGTGGTCTAGTTTCATTTTTCTACATGTATTTGTCCAATTTTCTTAACACCATTTATTAAATATACTATATTTAGCCAATTGTTTGTGCTTGCTTCCTCTGTCTAATATTAATTGACCATAAAGGTGTGGGTTTATTTTTGAACTCTATTTTGTTCCATTGATCTATGTGTATGTTTTTATGCCAGTACCATGCTGTTTCGGTTACTATGGCCTTGTAGTATAGTTTGATATTAGGTAACGTGAGTCCTCTAACTTTGTTCTTCTTTTTCAGTATCGCTGTTACTATGCAGGGCCTTTTGTGCTTCCATACACATTTTTGAAGTATTTGTTCTAGTTCTGTGAAATATGTCATTGGAATCCTGATAGGGATTGTGTTGAATCTATAGATTGCTTTGGGTAGTATGGACATTTTAATGATGTTAATTTGTCCTGCCCATCAACACAGTATGTACTTTCACTTATCTGTTTCTTCTTCAATTTCTTTCTTCAGTGTCTTATAATATTCCAAGTACAGGTCTTTTACAGGGATTTTCTTGTAAGAAACAGTTTTACTTTTTTCCTATATACTATTTAATTTGCTTGAAGTAATTATGTATCATGTTTTAAAACAAAAATACATATGTGAGAGGAAATACATAGACAATGTATACCCCTTTGGACCTCAGGCTAACACCTGAATCCCAGCTGCATTCATAATTCTGTGTGTTTCGAGAATACCTGAGGACGTGAATGGCTGGCCCTTGTGTTGTCCACGGCAGCCAGGTTTTTAGCTGGTGGTATTTTTCTATCAAGAATTACAACTTTCCTTCTGCACTAAGACACCTTTCTAAATGCTTCATGATGTGTGTCATGGGTAATCTTTATTGCTCTGCCTTCACTGAACCAAGATTGATTGCTATGAGGTTAATGTAATCAATATGTACAATTTTTTTTTTCTGAATGAGTGTGATGATCAGCCTATATCACATTGGGGTATTTTTAATTTTCAATACTGTCTCAAATGTTATATAAGCCTTCTGCAAACTCCTGGGATGATTTAATTTCTACATAAAACATTGTGGACGACTTTAGTGCTGACAAACTATCCCAGCCAAAAGCTCAACAGCAAATCAGTTAAAACTAATCCAAGGTTCATTAATCACTTAATATGCAGAGCGAGATTTCTCATTCCCGCATTCTACAGACAATTGTTAAAACGGTGTTTCTGCTGTCTTCAGTGCCTCATCCTTGAGACTAAGGAAGAACACAGTATTTCTCCAACCAGTTGGCAGGCAAAAGATAAAACAACAAAGATGTTATTTAGGAAGGGTTTTTATTTTTTTCTCATGTTAATATTCTGATGATCCGAGTTAGTCTCTTTTTTAATAATATGATGGTAACCTTTGATTTGATTTTATTGTGTTCGGAGATGTTTACTTTTAAAAAGAGTCAGTAGAAAACATGAAAATTTATCCTCAAAAAAGTTCTCTCTGGGAGACATGGGAGTGTTTATAACTTAAATTCAACCAAGACTCATTTTAGGATTTCTTAAAGAGTATTCTCACATCCTTTGTGTGAAATGCTGAACACGCAGCTGAAAAATCAGAGGCCCGAACTAAAAGTATGGGATCCTGGTTCTTCATTCTAGTCTATTGGCATTCTATATCCATTAATTTCTTCAGTTCTGTATTTGGCAGAACTATTTCTTCAAGTGATGTGTTTTGTTGTCAGGATAATATGTTTTTTGAGATCACTATTCCAACATGTCATGCTTATCTCAGGGAGAGTTTTGGAAAGTATCAAGTTTTGACTTTATTGATTTAATCAGAAGTAAGTTGTGTAGGGAAGATAAAACTTTTTCTACTCTTCCAGGGTCTTCGGCTGGGCCTGAGAATTAGATTAGCATAAGACATATTGACAGAAAGGAAGCTCACATATTTGTTTAATATATCTTTTATGTGACATGCAGCTTTCAGAAAGAGAAGTAATTGTGGAAAAAAACCTTAAAATGGATGAGGAGGCTAAAGGATATACATTTTAACGAGGTCTTCTCTGGTATGCTTCTTAGTACAGAAGCACATCTTTTATATGGGAGTTTTCTGTTTTCAGGGAGAAAAGGAGAAGTCAGAAGTCCCTTCTTACACCTTCTATTATCTTTTTAAAGTAATAATTCTTATGCCAAAGTGGGACATGTTGAGGTAGCATATTCTGTATTGTGATCCAATTGCTTTGATTCTTTTACATTGTCTTTTTTCTCTCTCTTTTTTCTTCCCTTTATATCATTATGAGGTTTTCATTTACTCATAGACTTTTGTGCTGTCAGTTGAACACTGCTTTTTTCTTAAAAGTAGCTTTGTGTCCTTTCTGTCCACTGAACCCGAATGCATGAAGATAGATTTTGATTTCTTTAATTAGAAGCTGTAATTGCTCTAACTGGTGGGGAACTATTCTTAAAATGATGGGCAGACACGGAGCAGAAGTGTCTGTTGGTCCAGGCTGTAGGACGGAGAAACATGCCTGTGTGTTGCTCAGAGCACATTACAGCAAAATGAGGTTTAGTAGTTAGTTAACTTCTTTGAGCCTCAGCCTCTTTATTTATAAACTGGGAATATAATTATGTTCATGTTATAAAACTAGGGCAACAAACAAAATAGTGCTTATTAAATGCTTCTTTAACACATGTAGGCTGTAATAATCTACACACAACAATTTCTTCTTGTTCTGGTTCTTATGTGAGCATGCCACCCCATACAGTTCGGCAAAGCTTCTTTGTCATTTACTCCTGCGAATACTATACTTTTTGACCATACCGGTAGGACTGTTACCAAATAGATTCACCTAACTATTCAAATATTCTAGTTTTCATATACGAGGGTGGGCATGAAAAATTAGAATTTATTTATAAAAAATGTGTATTTTTTCTTACATGTTTAAACTTCAGTCCCCTTCAAAGTGCTCTCCATTTGGCACAATATACCTATTGAGACAGGTGTATTTCTTCCACTGCTTAAAGCAGTTTTTGAGCTCATCGATTTTGATGCTTTTTAGTGCTTCTACCATTTTTTGTTTCACTTCTTCCACATCAGTAAAATATTTCCCTTTGAGAGCTTTTTTCCTCCAGGGAAACAAACAAACAAAAATGGCTGGGGTAACATGAAGTGAATAGGGAGAGTGGGGACACAGGGATCATGCTGTTTTTGGTCAAAAACTGCTGAACACTCAGCCTGGTGTTGGCAGGTATGGTTGGAACTCGCCCATCATAAAATGGGCAGTCACATTGAAAAAGTCTTACAAAAAATTTCACTGAAACCAAAGCAGCCACTCATGGCAGTGCCAGCTGGTACACCGTTACAGATGGGTTCCTAGAACAGTCACCGGGCAGGGGAGGCCTGTACTGTCAGAGTCCTGCCCGCCAGAATATAATTCTGGTACTTTGGGGGCCCCCTCCATTACTACCATTCAAACAAATATAATATTATTAAAATAAATTAATGTTTAATCTGTACAATATTGCAAATTCATAAGTGATAGCTTATGGAGCTATTACGATTGTGCATAGTAAATTTAGTAACATGATAATTGAGACTTTGGGTTAATGAGTTTCAGGTTGACTGGATTTTGCCACCCCAGTAATCCTACTAAATTTCATTTTTGAGACCAAATATGTGGCTCAGAATATATTGGTTCAGACAAATCAGCAGGAGGATTAAATTCAATTAAAAACTTTATCACATGACATCTTGGAATAAAAAAGCTTACCTGTCTTTCCTTTGTATTAATTAATCTCTTCTAGGTTTCCAGAAAGGGGCATACATACCAAGGTTACCTTGTATTAACAAGGAACAAAGCATGTTCTGTTGAACACTAATTCTGCAGGAATATGTCAGTAAGTACAGTGGGAGCTGCTGATGAAAAATAGTTTAACAGAGTTTTGTTTTAACTCTAGGGCTACTCAATATCTTTAATTGATTCAGTTGAGTTGTGACTTGAATTATGAGTTTATTATTCACCTTATACACATTTCTACTTTATAACTTCCAGGAACAGTGTCCCTGGGAAACACTTTGGAATATCTGGATATATTCAAATTTGTATAAATTTCAAAATGTGTATTAGAGTCTTTTTATATGGAATGTGCTGTTTTCAGAGCTGTGACTTCAGTAATGAGCAAGAAAGAAAAGCTTTCTGTTCATAAAAACTTATCAACTATTAAGAGAGAAAGACAATGAACATGCCTTACAACGAATGATCAAAATTTGCTTGAACTGTGCTGAGTTCTGGGACGTCAACGCAATGGTAAATGAAATATGAGTGACTGGAAGTGATGGGGGTCAGGCCTTGCATGAATATATTAAAGAAGGATATAGTAATTTGGGATGAGCCTAAGTGGGGAAAAGAAGCCTATTATATTATGATATATTTGAAAAGTCTTTCTGGCCAGAAAATACAGCAAATTCAAAGACCTTTTTGCTATGCAAATTCATTATAAGGATATACAAGACAGCTAAAAGCATGGGGGTTTCTCTTGCCAACAATACAGCCATCTGGGCCTATAATAAAATATTTATCTTCAAACTGTCCCTCACTAATAGCCCCTTTCATAAAATTATGCATCTTGAGGACAGTTTCTACCCCCTATGGTCATAGTTGACTGTATCTGTAATCAACAGCTGGCCAAAATGGGCCGATGTAAAGTCTGGACTTTACATCTTCTTTGAATGGGAAACCGAGGGCCTCCAGGTAGATGTTAGCAGACCTGTGAACCAAAGGTGGAATGTGGACAGCACGTGCAGCACCACTTGCTTTCCGAATGGCAATGAGCTGTTCTCCCAGTTCCTTCTGAAGCTTATCGAACACTTACAGTCTGAAGCACTGACACTCTGACTTAGCTAAGGATTTAAAATTTTTTCAGTTGCAATAAATTATTGAAACTTATGTAAGTAAAGAGATCTGAAAATACAGACGTAATAGGTATTTTCAGAGACATCTAAAACTAGAGACTGAACTGCAATGATCCTGAAAAAGAGAAATTCAACATCAAAAGCCAAGTTACACAGAGATGACCTCTCAGATGCCTGTCTTGTCCCTGCTTGCCTTTCGGCTCATGCACCCATCCCTATGGCAAGGAGCTCTGTTAGCCCATCAAGGTTGCATGGAATAAGGCAAAGCATTTAGGAAGAGGCCTGAGACCTCCTTTCCAGAAAACAGTGTCAGCCTGCTGAGCCCTTGTATCACGCATACATCATGATTGTGTACTTCTGTGTTGCGATTGTGGAATGCGCTACGTATCCAGACAATAGAAACCAAAACTGATTTCCATGAATTGTACAGCTTAGAGTAAAGAGTGCTTTTCTGATTTGGAGTATATAATAAACCAACTCAGTTCTTTACTTTGCCTAGTGTGTATAAGCATTTATCCAATTCTTTATCTCTAAACTTCAAATAAGCACTTCTCAGGTTATTTAAAAAAATAATTAGATGACAGAATATAAAAATATGTATTTCTTTTTTCTATTTGGATAAGTTCTTACTTATTCAAACATAGAGGTGCATCTTATTTTGCTGAATAGATGTTTTGAACAATTGCCTATAAATCAAGTTCCTACCTATTAAAATTGATTTTCTTCTTGGCTTTTATTATAAACTTAGATATGCCTAGAGATATGCTTCTCTAGGGAATTTAAAAAAATAAACTGGTCCTAAAATGTAATAGATTGACATTCAAAACTGCTGCAAAAATGTTAAGACAGGCATTTAAAGATACAATATCAATTTTTATTTTAATATTATTTAGAATAAGAACCCAAAGAATATTCTTACTTAGAACATGATTTCTGGTATTTCACGTCTTATAGTTGGAAAGTGAAAGTGAGATAAGCTACCTTAGAAAAATATAAAGTAAGAGGAAATCCTTCTGTCTTTTGTTAACCTTCTTTACAACTGCAAAAGAAAACAGACCTATTTGCTTCCAAAGACTTTATATAAACTAGTAAAGTATGTGGAGCTGGAATAAAGGGAGGTGCAGGAAGAGTCCACTCAAAATGCAGCAATATTTGAACAAACAGAAGCACACTCAAGATAATGTGTAATTACTGTCAAATGGCGTATAACAACTTGTATCTAACAAGAGGGAGGAACCCACAATGCAAGTGCCAATCACTTACAATTAGTCCCTAATTCTGGGTAAAAGGCTTCCCTGGTACTCAGATACTTGTAATTGAAGACAGAGTTTTGGGGTGAAGGAAAAAGAAAAAGTGGAGAAGAAAGAAGCAATCATATTTATTGGATATGTTCATGAAGAACAGTGCGAGAAACTTAACCTATGCCACTTTACAGAAAGCTCACCTCAGATGGGTTAGGCAGTGACAATTTTCCCGTCTATTGTTGAAAAAGCCAAAGCTGTTCCAACAAGGCCAAATAGCCAGGGGACAAATTTAGCACCATTGGACCGAATACTGTCTATTCTTTCCCTAACAGAGGCTTTGATGCAATACTTTCTGTGGGCAAGATGTCATGCTAAGTGTTCATCTGACATTAGTTCCATGTGTTTACTACATTGTGAGGAAGTCAAAACCGGGGAGTGTGACAAAAGGTGTCAAGGGTCACAAGGCAGAAGAGTTAAAAAAGTGTCTCCCTGCGGCGTGTGCACTCCTACGTGCAAGGTTTTCCTTCAGCAGCCACTTTACCTTCCTAAACTCATTGATTCTGTGATTCAAATTAACTGTGGGAAAAACATTTAATGAAATTCGATGGGAAAAGAGAAATTAGATGCTTTACAATGAATTTATTAAAATATTCTGTAAATATGACTAGGAATTGAGATTCATACTATCAGATATACATTTCTATTAATAATTTGGTTCATAAAAATAACTATTTGATTTTTATGCCCTCAATAATTTGTTGCTCTCTTGGTTACAAATTAACTTTAAAAAAACATCGTATTTTTTTTCTCTAAGAATCCTTTTACAGTTTTTTTTCTGTTATTCAGAAATAATGAGGATAATCTATTTAGGATGTCTTACTACTGATAATAGTGGTTAGGCACAAGTTTTAAATACTTTGGTATAGCAGATAAAAACAACCCACTCATCTACTAAGAGAGAAGAGTAAAGGGTTACAAATAGTGTCTTCTCTGTTGGGAAGAAAGGCGTTAGGCAGAATAAGGACAGTCGAAGACCAAGGAGGACCTAACCTGTCCTCACCCACAAGACTGATGAGAGTTCCAATCTTGGCGAGGCGATCATTGCAGCATTTCAGTGTGCATGCTTTATTTATGTCACAGATAAATGGAGTCATTGGGAATTAAATTATATAGTGAAGGTCCATGGAAAGACCAACGTGTCCAAAAACAGTCCCCATGCCACACGCAAATTTTTTAAAAATCTCAATATTACTACAAAGCGAACTGGTCCTTTCTCTACTAGACCTGGGTACCTCAGAAATTATTTCCTAATTTATGTTCTATTTCTGCCTTTCTTCTGGGGGAGAAACATACACTATAGTCATTAAACATTTTAGAACTCTTGAGAAATAGGTTAGTTAACATCATTTTAGACATATTCTCCATATTTTCACAATATATTCATTAGAAAATTAGAAATGTAAGGCAAATTTCATACTATTTCACAAATCAATATTTTTTCTTTTAGGAGTACTAATGAAGAACCACAAAATTGTTAAACAGTACCATTAGTTGGGGTACCTTAATGGTAAAACCAAAAATGTACATGTGCCAAGAGTGGACAGTTGTTACATTGGCTGAGGCATTGGAGAGAACATACTGCCCTGTTTTTTTGATTGTATGGTAGGGTGGGAGAATTCGAAGTTCCTCTAGACCAAAAGCTAATATTCTGAGTAATTACAAAAGGAATAAAAAAATGCATCCCTGAACTGGTATAAAATTCAGAACCACGGAAAAATGAAACTGGATCTTTTATGAGGTAGCTAGTGCCAACAATGACTTTACCACTGTTAGCTTCTGCTAAATCTGGTGTCAAAGAATATATGCCCTGAATTTAGGATTTGTAGATAGGGACAAAATCTATAATGCGGTCAATGTGGAGAATTTCATAGAACATTCGAAGCACCAGATTCAATAGGAAGGGATGATACAGAAATGAATCCTGCTGTGAAGAATGCAGCACTGAGACTCTCCTGTCTCAAAATAGGCACTAGAGGAGGAAGAAAAGTTAAGGATTTCCACTGAGAATTCATACCCTTGGCATCCCATGCCTTTGCAATGAAATTCAAACTATTTTCATAGAAACCTCAAAAGGATATTTTAATTTAAAGCGATGCCTGGGTGGTGGAGCGTACAGGTAGAAACAAACCCAATTTTCTCTGAAAAAATTTTATTTTGAATAAGACTTCTCTGCTTTCTTATGTTTTTGGATTAATCAAATGTATTTTTGATAGTATTTTTCCTTATTGTTTAATCAGTTATTATCTTTCTCATTTTATTTACTATCCTAGAGGCTTGCTATGCAATATGATCTAGCCACTAGTTACACATCTCTGGTTACGACTAAATTTGTTTAAATAAAATTAAAAATTGACATGAAAACAGCATCTTAAGAAGTGCTCATGGTGGCTAGGCAACAACAATGAACAGTGCAAATACATGACATTTGTATTATCATATAATGTCACATTGTGGAGTGTCGCCCTAAGGGACTGGACATATACCACAGTCATATGAAGGTCTCACACAAATCATTTCTCTTTGCTCTGATGACAGAGAATTAGCTATATTGAACTCCATTTGTATTTTCTATATTTTGAGTTATTGTTTTTGTGCTCCTCAAATTCTACATATATATTACCCTCGTAAGTCAGTACTAGCACAATTTTGTAGAGCAAAATCTTTACTTCTACTGATTCTTTCTCAAGATCTTTCCTTTCTCTTTGTTTCTGCTTATATCTGGAATCATTTTTCTTCTGCCTTTGCTTTTCTTTCAAGATAGATATTTTGGTGAAAAGTAATCTGTTTTTGTTTGCCATCATTATTGAATAATGTATTCACTGAGCATAAAATATAAACTTTACAAGGTAAACACTAAAAGAAAGAACACTGGAGAGGCTGCATTAATATAAATTGAATGTCTTGCTGAATATGCAAGAATATAAAACAAATTTGCTTGTGTCTTCTTTTCCTGAATTTAGTCAATAGGGCTAAATTTGTTAATATTTACCATTTTATTTTAAAATATTGTTAAACAATTTCTCCTTAATTCTAAAAATACTTCTAGCTAATTACTAATGTTGTGTTACCAATTTTTATTGTCTTGAGATAGCATTTTTCTTTGACTTTTTCTCATTTTTTCATTGTTTTACTGCTACTCTTCACACATTTCTTATGGGATCTTGTATACAAATCTGTCTCGAAAAAACCCAGCTATCATTATTATAATGAGAACAGTTTGCACTACATTGGTGTAACCTGGCAGCCAAGGAGAGTGGACTGGAATGTGCAGGTGTGAACCATAATGACTTCACTGTACTAGTCAGTGGGGGTGGTACTCGCTGCCCTAGAGTGAGTGTGTGTACTATGTGGCCGTCACATTCAAAATGACTGAGTGAGTAGAACAATGTGTCTGCATCAAATCTAGCATTAAGCTTGAACATTCCTCCATGGAAACTATTTAGATGATTCAGAAGGCAGCAGCTATAGGCAACTGGTGATTGGCAGCTTCGTCACGACAATGTGCCAGCTCATGTGTTACATCTTGTGCAGAGGTTTCTGGTGAAACATCAAATCACCCAGGTAACTCAGCACCCCTACAGCCCAGACTTGGTCCGCTGCAACTTCTGGTTTTTCCCAAAACTAAAATCATCTTTGAAAGGGAAGAGATTTCAAACTGTCAATGAGATTCAGAAAATGTAACAGGGCAGCTGATGGTGATTGGGAGAACTGTGTGAGGTCCCAAGGTGCCTACTTTGAAGGGGACTGAGGTGTCATTGTCCTATGTACAATGTTTCTTGTATCTTCTTCAATAAATGTCTCTTACATGGCTGGATACCTTCTGGACAGACTTCATATATGTTGTTTTTTTAACTCATACTGAATTGTGTTGAATTTTCTTGGAATGACTATGACCAAGAAGAATCTTTGGAGAAGTGGGGAGGGGGCCAGGATGGTTCCCAAAGTTGCTTTATAATTTTTATATAACCAATGAAGAAATGGTTTATTAAAAAAATAATAACTCCTCTCAGTAGTAGTTACCTACACTTCCTTTGCTTCTTAGAGTCTGGCATAAGAGTGTTTTTTTGCACCAGCGTAGGTATTCCTGATTTGTACACTCATCAGTACTACAGTTGGTGCAGTTTTTTCAGTCAAGTGACTCTGTCACTTAAACAACAACGACAACAAAAAATACTGATATCTGACCTTTCTCACCTTTGCTCTCTTCATCCACCTCTCTCACTGCTCACATCTATTTTATCTCAGCCTTGTTCATAGTGTTTTCCACTTATGGGAATGATACTTGGAAAATGGCAGAAATTTCTACCTAAAAGCCAAAATCTATATTTCCTCCTTTTTTTTCCTGGGCACAAAGTTGCACTAAATTGCTCATGCTCCTTTCCACTTACATGCTCAGCTGACTTATTTTTTAGCCAAAGAAATGTAAGTGGAGATAATGGGCAACAGTCCTAGGCCTAACACAGACCACATTCAAACACAGGTTCTCTGTGTCCTCTTCCCGCCAGCTGGGTCCAACAGCGATGGGAGGTCACCCTTAGGGGCCACTTATGGAAGGTGGCAAAGACTCTGCCTACTGGATCCTGAATGTATATGTGGAGGAGGACTGCTTTCTTGACAGGTTTGCCTGTTCATGGCTGTTGAGAGCAAGAAATAAGCTTCTGTTGTGAATAAGTTCATATAATTTAAAATTTGCCCAATTAAAGAGATGTTAGATGCCCTGGCTGGTGTAGCTCAGTGGATTGAGTGTGGGTCTGTGAGCCAAAGGGTTGCTGGTTTGATTCCCAGTCTAGGGCACA
>PVKM010042966.1:0-12651 GCA_004027735.1 Carollia perspicillata
GTTCCTCTTGATTGGGACTTTCTGTGTTTCCTGGATTTGTGTGACTTTTTCTCTCATCCAATTAGGATTGTTTACCATCATTACTCTTTCAAACAGGTTTTCTTTCCCTCAATCTTCTTCTTCTCCTTCTGGCATCCCTATTATATGGATATTATTATGTTTCATGTTGTCCTGAATTATCTTCAACCACTCTTCATTTTTTCTGAGCCTTTTTTCCTTTTCCTTATCTTTCTGGGTGTTTTGTTTTACCTTGTCCTCCAGCTCACTGATCCAATCTTCTGCTTCATCTAGCCTGCTTTTGATTCCTTATACTGTGTTCTCCAGTTCAGAAATTGTATTCTTCATTTCCTCTTGGGCCTTGTTGATATTTTCTATTTCCTTTTTCATGTTGATATAGTTTGCAGTGAGTTCATTGTAGTTTCCCTGTAGTTTTTGATAACTCTCTGTGAGTTCATTAAGCTTCCTTGTTACCATTGCTTTGAACTCAATATCTGATAGTTGAGTTGCCTCTATTTCATTTTTCATTCTTGCTGAGGCTTCCTACTTTCCTTTCATTTGGGAATCGTTTCTTTGTCTTCCCATTGTTTGTGAGACTCTTCTTGTTAGCCTCTGCTTCTTAAATTGATCTCTTCTGATTCCCTGTGTTTATGATGTGGACTTCTATGGTAGAATACCTGTGAGATTCAGTGGTACAGTCTCCTTGATCTCCTTGATCTCCTTGATCTCTTGGTCTTGGGCTGTCATTTATGTTGGCTCTGTGTATGTCTTTGAGTTTTGATCATTGGGTCTTTCTTTGGTGGTTCTTTCCCACCCACTGTTTAACTAAGGGTCACTCTGTTGACCATCTCTTGTATTCGGTTGTGCAGTTTTGCATAGGTTGTGTTGAAGCTGGTTCTTTTGTGTGTACGAAGTTTTGAGGCTTCTCTCTCACTCTTGTTCAGTTGTTTGTTCTGGGTAATTTCTCCACCATTTCGTTGTATTTCCAGATAAGTCCTGGATTGAAGTTAGTGTGGCTTCCACTCCCTCCTTCGCCTTCTTCTGTTGTTATCTGTTGGTGGTTCCTTTGTTGGTGGGTTTCCTCTTCCAGCAAGTATAGTGGTATTCACAGATCCCACCTACACTTTTTTGTGATCACTTGGAGGGCAAAGGCAAAATGGTTTAAGACAGCAGGAGTGTATTCTATAGTATTTAAAGTACCAACCCACAGAGAAGAGGTAGGAGATCCTTTGGATATGTGTAGTGTTAATGGTGATATTTTACCCAACTATCCCTGTTTAGAAAGGATGGGAAGAAGATAAGACTCTTGTTGGGGAGAGAAGGATTGTGAATTGGATCTAGAAAGCAGTGAGGTTGTGGGAGCTCAGATTATGAGGTAAAGTGATAGTAAAGGATAGAAAATAGGTGTAGTATGTGAGAGAATAGAGTTACCACAACAATAGTAAAGTTCAGGAAACAGTGAAGTGAGTTAAGATCTGGGAGGGGTGCTGTGTAGTATTTACAATTGTAAGGAAAAGCAATTATTTACAATAGTAATGGAGCAACAATCATATGACAGAATCTATGTTATCTGAATAACAAGAATGGGAAATATAGGACCTAGAGTAGTGTGCTAATGGAATATAAGTCAAGTGAAAGATGGAGTACTAAAAATACACTATGATAGAGAAAACAAGGGAAACCAGTCAAACAATGCAATTTAACAAACCATGTGAAGACTAACAGAAAGAAGTACAAAAGTACTAATAAAATAAAAGATATAAGAATAATGAAAAAATAATAATACAAATATAAAATAACTTGCAAGTTCTGTGGAATAGCAAAGTGAAATTTGTCTCACTGTCTCAATTGTTGAGGTGATCCCTCTTTGGGTCCATGTCTGGTCCTTTCACAGCTCCAGGTTTTATTGTCTCTCTTGTGAGAATTTAAAAAAAAGGAAAGGAAAGAAGAAAGAAAGTATAAAAAAAGGAAAGAAAAGAAGAAAGAATAAAAAAAGGAGGAGATAAAGGAAAAAGGAATTAAAAGGAAAAAAAATTAAAAAAGAGCCTCCTGTTGGCTTCAAACCCAGCCAAGACAGTTCTGCTGGTCTTTCTGGCTGCACCAGGCTGAGGGGAAATTGTTTTTGATTTTCTTTGCCAGGACTCCAGCTCAGTTTCTCAATTTGCTGCCGGGCCCCCAGTACCCTTCTGTGCTCAGAGTACACCTTCAGCCCACCAGCTGCACTGTCCTCGAGGGGCACCAATTAGGGGTAACTCACACACCACCTCCTCACTCTTTGCTGTTCTAGATGCTAGGGACAGTCAGTGCCCCTTCAGGGTAGTTCAGCCCACTCCCACTGAGTTGTTCTTCTGGGGATTCTGACTCCCTGAGCCCTATAGGTCTCCTCTGTGGGGGCTTCTCCACCTTCCTCTTAGAAAGCCAGTTGGCCCTGCAGGGTCGGGGCACCACTGTCACTACTGCTGCAGATACAGCATGCACTTCCTCTGCTGCTGCCCCTGGGACACAGGAGCTTGGTGTGAGGTGCCTTTGGGCAGCAGGAGAGACGTGCTCTGTCCCCAGGTGCTCCTTCCCCTGAGCACTTGGCCTCTGCTGCTGGGGTGGGATGGGCAGTTTTTGGGCCACAGATTGGGTGCACACTGTCCCTGGGGCTTCACGTGTGAGCATGGGGCCTCTGCAGCCTCATGGGGATCACAACCACTGCAGCTTAGTGGGGGTAGTGGTGCAGGAGGTGGGGGTGGCAACTGCAGGAAAATTCCCCAAACAGCCGCTGAGTGCCTCTTTTTTTCTCTTTTTCTTTTTGAAAAATTCCTCCTATTCAAGTCTGCCACTCCAAGCAAGTGCCTGGCCTCTCACACAGCCCAACTCTCCAACCAGACCAGGGACTGACCAGGTCAATGTCTGTCACTGCCCAACTCTTCCCAGTTGGCGTCCACAGTCTCAGTGGATGCACACCACCCCTGTGTATTTGACACTTCGTCCTTATTTCCCCCTTGTGACTCAAACATCCAAGTCCCTCCTGGTGCTGCTCAAACCTTGTTTAGCAGGGGAGGGAGCTGTTGACCTGGCTCTCTCCCAAGAATCCTATGGGCAGACCCAGTGGACACCTGGCTTAGGGCTGCAGCTGCCCTGGTCCCCACACTGGTCCTAGGGACCTTATTGTCCTAAAGTACACTCCTTACCATCTGGTTTTTCAGTGTCCACTATAATTTTTGGTGTCCAATCTTCACATATGCTGGGATACTATTGTCTGTTCACTGTGTTTCCCAGAAGATCAGCTAGGTGTTTCACCCATGAGCAGGGGGAAGTGGAGTCCGCTCCCACCTACCTTGCTGCCATCTGTTTTTTTTTTTTTTTGTTTGTTTGTTTGTTTGTTTTTGCGTAAAATAAATGACACATTTTTTCACTTTTACCAATAACTAATTTTATTGATTTGGTATCTTGAGTATGTCTACTATGTCTCACTATTGACTTCTAGATGATAGAGGTCAGGGGTGCTGCAAAACATCTTTCAATATATAAGACAACCTCACAGCAGAGAATTATTGGCCAAAATGTAACAGTATGAAGAAACTTCATAAACCACCTTTGACATATTCAATCAGTCATAGTACCTTCTCCATATACTGCACAAATCTTTATTTATGATTCAGTTGCATTTTTACCTTTCTTGAAATAATAAACCATAGTACATGGAAATGTTGCATCTTTTCTTTCATTTTCAATATTAAAATGGCTACGAAAAATTCACTGATTTTATTAACTGTTTTTAAATGCATGCTGATATGACAGCTGTCACAATACAATCTAACAAATTTGTTTTGAATGAAGTTAGAGACAACTAAGCAGTACTAGAGCCTACATATGGAAAAAACTAAATTTTCTGGCCAACCTAATATTAGGTATCATAAGTTATCTAGAAATGATTTAAAATATACAGGAGGATGTGCATAGTTTGTACACAAATACTACATCATTTTACATAAGGGACTTGTGCACCTACAGATGTTGATATCTGAGGGGGTCCTGGGACCAATACCCCATGGAAACTGAGAGACAACTGTATACTTATCTCTGTCCCATCTCATTATAAAAGACAGAACTCACCCTGGCTGGTGTAGCTCAGTGGATTGAGCATGGGCCTGCAAACCAATGTATTGCGGTTCGATTTCCAGTCAGGGCACATGCCTGGGTTGCAGGCCAATTCCCAGCAAGGGATGCAGGAGAGGCAACCATACATTGATATTTCTCTCCCTCTCTCCTTCCCTTCCCTTCTAAAGATAAATAAATAAAATCTAAAAAAATATATATAAATAAAAGACAGAACTTCAAAGCTACTTTTCAAATAAAAATGATAGCAGTCATTCTTTATATGATCCTAATTTTAATGGTGTCTACAGACTCAGTTTTACTTTAATCTTGACTTTGTTTAAGCAGATATACTTCTGTTCTTTCTCTGTTATCTTTCTCAGTGTGGGTGTTGAGTTTCAGCAGGTAATGTCTCCAAATTTATAAACATAATTCTGTTTTGCTTCAACTCAATCATCATTATAGTCTTTTTTCACCATATTATAGAAGGCTTTGCTTTTAGATTTTGATATGCACCAGAATCATAATTGCTGATAAATTTTGTTGGTGTTTTCTGTATTTATTTGTGCATTAGCATGTGTATTTTTGTAGAAAAAAAATGCCATTTTTTATCTTATTCCACATTATGAAATAGTTTTTATAGAACTGGAATTATTTTTTCCCTAAATGCTTGAAATAATTAGCAAGAAAATTCTGTGTTCAAACCCTTTAAACAATAATGCATTGCTAATTTGTCTTCACCCATGAATACTAGTCTATTCAGAGATAAATTAAAAAGAGAATAAAATTTAAAACCAATAGACAAAAATAATAAACAATATCAAACATATTTTCTTTGAAAATATTGGCAACTTTGATAAATGTTTATCTAGACTAAGAAAATAATGGACAAGATAAAAATAATTAAAATCAGAAATTAAAGTAAAATCTTTGCTACCAATCTTATAAAAATACCATGTTATAAGAGAATAAAACAAGGGATTTCATGCCAACAAATTAGATAACCTAGAAGAAATGAAATCCCTAAAAGCACACAAATTACCTTAACTGACTCACAAAGAAATTTAAAAAATCTGAATATACTTATAACAAGAGATTAAATCAGTGATCACAAACCTTACAACAAAGTGTAAGGCTATGTGGCTTCATTAGAATTGTTCATTTAAGGAATAAAATCTAATCCTTTTCTACTCTTTCAAAAAATAGAGAAGAAAGTAACACTTTCTAACTGATTCTGTGAGGCCAGAATTATCCTGATACCAAAGTCAGACGAAAACACCATAAGGAAAGAAAACCACAGACATTAGTTAATATCTCTTATGAATATGGAGAGAAAACTCCTCAACAAAATAGTAGCAAACTGAAACAAACAGTACATTAAAAAATATATACAACATAATCAAGCAGGATTTCTCCCAGGAATGCAAGGGTGGTCCATCACGAGAAAAATAATCAATATAATACACCAAACTAAAGAAACCAAGGGTGGGGAGGAAACATGATCACTTCAACAGATGCAGAAAAACATTTGACTAAATCCTTAACTGTTTTAATATAAAAATACCTTTTTAAAAAAACTCAGTAGGAGAGAAGTTCCTGACATGATTAAGGGCATTTATGAAAACCCACAGCTAACATTATACTTGATGGTCCAAGACTGGTAGCTTTCTCCCACAAGACAAGGACATGCACTTTCGCCCTGGCTATACTGCATTTTACTGGAAGTTCTAACAAAGGAGATTAGGCAATAAAAGGAAATTAAAGGCACTGATTAGAAAGAAAGAAAGAAATCTTTTTAAATATTTTATTTATTTATTTTTAGATGGGAAGGGAAGGACAAAGAGAGGGACAGAGAAATTCATGTGTGGTTGCCTCTCACATGCCCCCCACTGGGAACCTGGGCTGAAACCCAGGCATGTGCCCCAACTGGAATCAAATCAATGACCCTTTGCTTTGTAGGCCAGCACTCAATCCACTGAGCCATACCAGCCAGGGTGGAAATAAATTTTTTTATTCACAGGTTGCATGATTCTATATATAGAAAATCCCAACATCCACAAAAAAAAAAAAAAGAGCTTATAAATTCAGCACCAAAGATGCAGCCTACAAGATCAACATTCAAAAATTAGTTGTTTCAAAAAGAAATTAAAAATAATTTTATTTATAAAAGTACTCCGAAAATAACATATCCTTAAAAATTAACTAAGGTGAAATATTTGTATACTGAACATAGCAACAAAAGTTGTGAAATAAACTAAAGAAGATCTTAATAAATGGAAAGACATTCCATGGCCAAAGATAAGAAGATAATATTGGCAAGATGCCAAAATTCCTCAAAGTGGTCCACAGATACAGTGCAAAATTCCAATATCTCTTTTTTTTTAAGAAATGAAAAATTCAACCCTCAAATACATATGAAATTGCAAGGGGCCCCAAATAGCCAAAATAATACTGGAAAAGAAGAACAAAGTTGGAGGGCTCACATGTCCCAATTTCAGAATTGACTTCCAAACTGAGGTAATCAAAACAGTGGAATTTGGGCATAAAGTAGACATGTAGACCAATGCACTAGAATTAAGAATCCAGAAAAAAGAAACTCATGAATCTATGGTGAATTGATTTTTTTTAAAGATTTTTGTTTATTTATCTTTAGAGGGGAAGGGAAGGAGAGAGGGAGAGAAATGTCAATGTATGGTTGCCTCCTGTGTGTCCTCTGCTGGGAACTGGCTTGCAACCTTGGCATGTGCCCTGACTGGGAATCGAATTGTGATCCTTTGGTTCGCAGGCCTGCGCTCAATCCACTGAGCTACACCAGCCAGGGCTGAATTGATTTTTTGATAAAAGTGCCCAGACCATCTTTATCAATGCATAAAGAATAGTTACTTCAACAGGTGCCATGGCAACCAGATAATCACATATAGAAGAACAAAATTGTACCCCTAAACTCACACCACATGAAAAGTGAACTTACAAATGGACCAATAACCTAAATATAAATGCTAAAAGTATAAAATTCTTAGGGGAAAACATAGAGATAAATCTTCATGACTTTGGATACAACAGTGGATTCTAAGATACAGTGTCAAAAGCATAGCAGCAAAAGAAAAGATAAAATGGTCTTCATCAAAATTAAAACTTCTTGTGGATTGAAGGACAGTGTCACAAGAAAGTGAAAATACAACCTAAGAGTTGGAGGAAATATTTGAACACCTACAATTCAACTCAACAACAAAAAAGACAACCCTGTTTTTAAAAGGTAAAATGACTTGAAGATATTTATCCAAAGAAGTTATACAAATGCCCAATAAGCTCATGAAAAACAGTCCAATATCATTAATCACTAGTGAAATACAAATCAGAACCACAATGAGATACCACTTCATACCTACTTATATGGCTATAAATATTTTAAATGAAAAATAACAGGAGCTAGTAAGAATGTGGGAAAATCAAAACACTGCTACATTACTGCTGGAGGTATAAAATGATACAAGTTTATCATGTCTTCAAAAAAATTAACAATAGAATTAACATATGATTCAGCACCTCCACTCTTAGGTATATGTCCAAAAGAACTGGGAATCTAACAGATATTTATACACCAATGTTTACAGGAGCATCATTCACAGTAGCCACAAAATGGAAACAGCCCAAATGTCCATCAACAGGTTAATGAATAAACAAGTTGTAGTATATCAATAACAATGAAATGTTATTCAATCAGAATAAATGAGTTGCTGAGATATGCTATAATATGGATGAATCTCGAACACATTGTACTAAGTGAAAGACTTGAGACACAAAATGTTACATATTCATGTGAAATAGGCAAAACAGGCAAATCCATAAAATGGAAAGTAGATTAATGATGGTGACAAGCAGGAGGAGAAGGAGGAATGGGGAATAACTGCTTAATGAGTACGGAGTTTTCTTTTGAGGTGCTGAAACTGTAGAAGTAGGTAGTGGTCATGGCTGTGAAAGCAGTAAATGCCATTCCATTGTTCACCTTAAGATAGTTAATCTGATGTTATATAAATTTCAGCTCAAATAAGGAGGGGGAGAAAGGGATGTCTTAAACAATGACAGTTCAGAATATTGAAGATTGTGTCAAGGCAATATTTTGGTTTTGCTATGGCAGAAAATTTCCTTTTTCCCCCCTATCTTTTTCTGCTATATTCTTTAGAATATCATGAGTAATATTTATGATATTACTAATTTGACTAGAACCCTTTCACATAATCTTAAAGTTTTCCACAAGTCTTCTCCCCTCTCTGCTTCATCAGTTTTTCTCTTTCTACCAGATGGTTACCATCAGCATTACAACTTAGGTGATATCTTCAATCTAAAAATAAAAAAACAAAGCAAGAATAATCCTCCTGTTGAATTCTTCTATAACCTAGGGCTAGAGAAAACTTTCCTAACAATGAATCAAAACCCAAACATATTCAAGAAAAGTGCAACATTTGATTTATAAAAATAAAAAGGAAAATGCAAGGCAGAAAAACTCTATAAGCAAAGTAAAAATGAAAAACTGGGGAAAATATTTGTAGCTCCTACCACAGATTAATGTCCCTTATATATAAGGAGTTTTTAAAAATAGATTTTAAAAAGTCGAAAGTCTTATAAAAAGAGTCCTACAGAAAAGATCCTATAGAATTGGTCTTAAATATGTAGAATGATGTTCAAACTTGCTCGTACATTTTTTAACAATACAAACATAAAATACACTAAAATTTCATATCTTTCTGTTAGATTGACTGACATCTAAGTTTTTCAGCATATACTGTTGACAAGGCAGGAGACATAGCGCTCTCTCTCAACTAACTGCTGGGACTGCAAAGTGAACCAATACTTACGGAGGGGAATTTGGCAATATCTAGCAAATCACATGCAAATGCACCCTTTGGTCCAGAAATCAGATTCTGGAGGTCTACACCAATAAGCCACTGGCAAAAATGCAAAAAAAAAAAAAAGATGCATATGTTATTTACGTAGTACTACTTTTTAAAAAAACTTTTAAAATCGGTTTTATGAAAGTATAAATAATAATGACAATATGCCCTCATGTTAGGTATACAATTAAATCAATTTTGACAATGTACATACCAATGTAAACACAACCCCCCCAAAATACAAAATAGTCTCATCACCTCCATAATTTCCTGCTAATTTTTTATAATCAATTTTCCATATCTGTCCCCAAAAGCAGTCATTGATCTTTCTGTCACTACAGATTTGTTCATATTTTCTAAAAGTTTGTGTAAATGAAATCATACATACAGAATGTATTTTTTGCAACTGGTGCTTCCATTCAGCACAATGTTTTAGAGACCCATCCATGTTGTGGCATGTGCCAATAATGTGTTTCTTTATACTCATAAGTAGTTTTCTATTGTATAAATAAATATACCATAATATGTATGTGCACATTTGAGTTATAACCACTTTGGAGATATTATGAATAAAGTCACTATGAATATTCATATTCAGATAAGTAGACACTTTTTATTTCTTTGGTAAATAACTAGTACTAGAATTTCTGGATGAAGTTCAGAAATCCTCAACAAAGCAATTATTTTATTTACCAACTTATCCCAAGTAATTAGATACGATTCTGACCTAAGTAAACCTGCAATAAATGTTTGTTGAATGAATAAATAAATGAAACCAATTTCTTTGCCAAGCATTAATTGAATTTTTATTAGGTACCAAAAACTGCCCTAAGTATAATTTAATGACTTAAATTAAATCAATTTATTGATTTAATTTGTCATGTTAATTTTTCTAACAATCCTTGAAATTCTAAAAATTAATATACATATAATTATTTTATTGATGAGGTTCTAATAAATTAAGGACTTGCTTAAGGTTAAACAACATGTTAATGATAGAACTGGATTCTGGACTTTTAACTTCAAGCGTTTATCTCTATTATATTTATTCTAAATAATATTGGGTACATTGGGAAACCACTGAATAGAATTCACAGTAATAGGATTAAAAGCCAGATACTAGTGAGAAACATTTTAAGTAGCTCTTAACATCTACTTTTATAACCTTTCGTCAAATTACAATGGCTGGTACTTGAACTAGAATATTGAACTTTTGCCAGAAATGTTACTTTGCTGATGTGTAGTGCTGTGGAACAGCAGCCTTGTCATCAGGAAAACAGGCTGACAATCTGAGTGCCTGGGATTTCCACATGGTTTTGTCACATTTATTGGCATAACATATTTGAAAAATAGTTTAAAACAAAATAATTGGTGTAAAAAAATCTATATGTATATAGATATTCACATGCTCTATTCCAATTGTGCATTTTTAAATAAAGAAACAAATATGTACAGGTAACCCTCAGATATTTTTCATTCCCTTTAGTTCTTAATTTGGCAACTACACTTTCAGAGTAAACAGAGGAAAAGTACGTATTGCTCTAAGGAAAGATATTTTCTTACACAGTATACATACGAGTCTTAAATAATCTAATTCTAAAGGTTATTTTTGCTAAAATTCATCTTCCTTTGACCTTAGTTTTGAGGTTTTCCAAGAAAAGGAAAAGTGAGTGCAGAAAATAAGGTTAAACAAAGTAGGAAATGGTCAATTCTCCCTCGTTTCAGAGCCCAGACTAGAAAACCAAGTTGGTAACTAGCTAGGTGTTGGAATACTCTGAACACGTAACTTTAATCTAAACCTTGGCAAATATTGTTAGTTTCATGTTCTTAAAAGAGATCACAAACCATGTTTTGTTTTTGTTATTAGAAGCATTCCTGTTTTTAAAAGTGTTTTGGCTACATAGGCCATAGAGTTTTTAAAAGCACTTTAGGAAGGAGACAATTCACTAAAAGTAGAAAAAAATAACAAAATGAAGGAAAGAGAAAGATTAAGGATAAGATTTGATCTCTGATTATTAAGGGTACAGCTGTGTTCATATTATTTTGCTATATGATAAAAGTAAAATTTAACTACTTTTGTATTGTTTATCAATTGATTGTTACTGTTTTGGATTTCCAAATATTTATTTCATGAACTCATTCTTTTGCTGAATAAATTTTGCTTTTCATAAACCTTAAGATAGCTCATTAATCTTTCATGAGTTATATTTGGGTAAATTATGTGGTACAGATAAAACAAATGAAATCAAACTAGTCCATGACTAGACATAGATAAAAATATTTCTGAAAAGAAAAGCAAGAAATAAATTTATAGAAAAACTAAGAAAAAACTGAAATCTCCTAGGAACATATATAAACACAAGTGTTTGTCCTGATTTTCTTTTAAAGTGTAATAGAACAATATTTGCTTGTAAGTGAAATGAATATAAAATTTTTGTCTCATGTTGACTTCCTGTCACACCTTATTGAAAGCCTTTCTCCACTAAAGTCCTTTGCCAGAAAAAAAACAGAATAATCTCATTAGTTTCATAATTCTATTGCTATTCTTTCCATTCCTTCATTCACAGACTTCTGCATTATTGTGTGAAAAAAAATTGGTACAAAATATATTTTTGACAAAATTGGAAGGTAAATAACAAAGAAAAATATCTGCCACATATATGATGCATATATTCCTAATAGTTAAAGAACTTTTACACAACAATAAAAAGATCCCATAGAAAAATAAAGACAACAGCAGAGAATTCAAAAAATACTAAGTATGTGGGATGTCATTTTTTGCCTATTATATTGGAAAAGATTGTTCTTACTCTCAGGAGAGAAATTTGACAATATAATTTTGTAAAAATTGTATAGCATTTATTTCCAAAACATTATTCTAAGGGAATGTTTGTGTATATATTCAAGAATTAAGCTGTCTGAATGTTCTTGGCACTATTTTAAGTAACAATAGACTAGAAGTAATCTAAATAACTAACTATACATTACTTGGAAAAATTATAAAGCATCAATACAATAGGATCTTATGAAGTCATTAAAAATGCAAGAGATCATTTAGTAATAAAAGGTATCAATTCTATTTTATCAAGCAGAAAAATAGATTACCAGTATTTTCTAAACTTTCTACAACTAATATTGATTATCTTTTGATAAGAAAATATGCTTAAGATCAGGCAGAATTTGAGTATACATAGAACAGAAAATCAGTGCTTCACTACCTCTTTCAACATAAACATTAACAAATTCACGTGCACTTAAAATTTTGTTTATGTCCTTTGCCTCTGTATTAGTCCCTCTTCTCCTTAACGATCTACATAAACATACTTTTAATACAAACTATAAGTCAGCTTTTAGAGATGTCAATAATTTTAACTTATTTTGTCACAGAATAGCTTCTTACATCAATAAATACTAAATTAATTTTCTTCCTTTATAATGTAGAGCATAAACCAGGAACAGGAAATTAACTGCCTAAAATAAAATTTAAAAATATTTTTTCTCAAGCCACCTTTCCTCTAACAATAACAATACACCTTTTCTATTTCAGAAACACTCAAAAACATGATTACTTTTGACCCAGAAGTCCCCATTACATTCTATGTAATTGGTTATTATGTACCACCCATGTTACCCATAGTGACCCTTTCTGTTCATTTCCATTGCCACTCCCTTATTC
>PVKM010042967.1:0-12652 GCA_004027735.1 Carollia perspicillata
ATAGCATAATCAATAAAATATATTAAAAATAATAATAAAATAAAATAAATTATGCTTAATAAAAAAAGAAATTCAGGTTATAAATGTGACATAATTAATATAAATATATTAATATACTAAAAGAAGTTTTTGAAGTGACAATGGGGCAATAGTTTTATTACCATGTAATAAAATTAGTAATAAATAGTTTTATTACCAGAAAACAGTCACTCAGAGCACTGGGGAGTCTCCTCTATTGGCCATAATGGCGGCAGGGGAAGAAGGTTCTTAGACTGAACATGTGAAAAGCTAGCAGGATAATTGAATGAGAAATAAAATCCCCTCCCTCACCATCAGTACAGATTAGGACTGGGACCAGGGAAAGGCAGGCACATGTGCCATAAAAGTCAAATAGCACAGGAGGAGGTGCTAGGCCAAAGAAGCCTGTCAGTCTAGCCTGGGAAAAGAAGGAATTGGTTGGGAGGTGGACTGACCAGCAGCACACAAGAGCTTGGGAAGTTGATTGACCATTTCGAGACAACACCTGGTTCATCCCACACCCAAGCTAATATAATCACACGGGAACAAAGAAGTTTGCTTGCTTATGACCTGCACTTGCACAGTGCACTCACCTGTTCTCTCCTTGGCCTCCAGGAAGGAGCTTCTCTCTCTCTTGCCCACCCAGTGATACTCTCGCCCATGCATTCCCATGCACTCCTCCTGGGAACACACGGTCATGCAGCCCTGGCAGCCACGTGGCCCATGGCTGGGCTAGCTCCTCAGGCTGGTTCCAGAAGGCAGCCTGAAATGGACAAAAGCTGGGAACAAGTCAAGGGACCTGGATCTGCTAGACAGGCTAAGCCTGTTTAACTCTGGACACTGGCTTTGTCTCATCCTTGCTGAGGGCAGCTGGACTTGTTCCATGGCACAAAGAAGAGATGGACTTTGAGGTGAGCGTCCTCCATTCTCCTAGGTTGCACAGAACCTGAATAAAACCTCTTTCCTTTTGCGCCAGCATCTACCTCACAAGTTTGGCTTTTGTGGCAATAGGTAGCCAAACCTCTGGTTTTGTTAGATTACAGTGTTAGTTGTACAGAACTAAAGAAGTCACGACATTCCATAACATCAGAACCTGAGATACTGTTACTTAAATACACACACACTTGCACAGGGTGGGGTAACAGTAGAGTTACAGTTGTTAGTACATGAAACACAGAGTTCACTTTTGTACTATTTTTTAATTATTCTATTATTTTTCAAATGAACATCTATAAACCTACTTTTGCTACTTGTGTGTGTGTGTGTGTGTGCGTGTATGAATCTTGACCAATGTTTGTTTTCTTCATTTTGAATGTTATAAACCATGTCTTCTTGAGGCATCTGTGGTAGGATGAAATAATGACCCCAAAGATTTCCCTATCCTTATCTCTGGAACCTCAGAATGTTACCTTAAAAAGGGACTTGGCAGATATAACTAAATTAAGGATCTTGAGATGTGGAGATTATCTTGGTGGGCTTTGATATAATCAAAAGTGCCCTTATAATAGGAAAACAGAGAGATACCCCACCACAGAAGGGGACAGGTAATGAGCTGAGCTCAACAGGGAGAGACATTTGAAGATGTTATGCTTCTGGCTTTGAAGATGGAGGAAAGGTCCCCAAGCCAAGGAAAGTAAGGGATAGATCTGTAGAAGCAAAAAAGGAAGTTAAGGCATTCTCTCTGCCCACAGAGCCTCCCGAGGGATCATAGCCATGCTGTCACCTGGGTTTGACGCATTGAAACTAGTCTTGGAATTCTTACCTCTTATAATCTGAGATTTGTGTTGTTTTTCTGTCACTAATGTTGAGGTAACTTGTTACAACAATTTTAATATGTGAATATAAGATAGATAAAGTCCATGAAGAAAGGGTAAAAGGAGGTCAAATATTAACCAAACAATTCTCAGATAGTGGATTCTTGAAATCAAAGGGTTCAAAAAATAATATTGGATATAACAAATTGTATTTCCCAAAGTAATACTGATAGATGTCAATCCACTAAATGTGTAGCATTAAATGAATGAATCAAAGATAGACTGTGTCTCAAAATCAATAAGATAATTGTCATTGTTCTTTAATTAAATTGATGAAAATATCCTCCAAGGACCAGCCTTTAGGTATTAAAAGTCTTGATTATTCAAGAATCCTAGCACAAGAATTTAATAAATACAATATACAGTTAAAATCTTAAAATATAGTATTGAATCAGTATGATATATGGTTGAAATATGAAATAAATTTAACTTAAAAGTAATATTTTACTACTGTCATTATTAAACTTTGGACAGAAATATAGAATTTTAAAGCCAAGAAAGACATTAGTAAATGTATTCCAAGTGACTACACAGGCTTCAACACGTGAGCCAACTCTGACATTATAGCTGCCAAGAGTACTTGTCTGAGGAACATTGTGATACTCGTTCTTATTGTGGAAAAAAAGCAATGCCATCAACAACTAATGAAGTACTTCATGACCAGCTGTGGACAAGACAGATGCCGAATCCCCCATGTCTGTATCTCCCATGTATGTGCTGACCTTGGTCCCGTTCAACCATTCCTTTTTTCCTTATATTATGAGTAAGAGCTGAAGCATAGGCTAAGCATAAGACCCTGAAGCACAGATCAAGTGATCACACAAGTTCCCAAAGTAACTTAGCAGCACGAAGGCATTTTAACCTTGGTCTACCAAAAGTAAATGATTTCCTCTTCAAAGACTTGAAAATAACTTTAGTTGGAAAATTTAGATAATTGATACTTTTTTATAAGAACTGTCCTATGAGATCTGAGCTCACTTTTCCTTTGCCTCATGCTAGTGTTCCCTATATCGGTGGTCCCCAACCTTTTGAGCACCATGTACCATTTTGTGGAAGACAATTTTTCCACAGACCCGGGTAGGAGGATGGTTTCATGATGATTCAAGTGGACTACATTCAAACTCGCCTGCTGTGCAGTCCAGTTCCTAACAGGTCTGCACGGGTACCAGTTTGTGGTCCGGAAGTTGGACCCCAGCCCTATATCATATAGAGGCATTCTACTTCAGTCCTAATACACGATGTTAAAAGCAAGCACACTCACCTCTATGGGTCACTCAGTGACACCATTTATGCTTCTGAAAGACACAGAATGAGTATATAAATGTGTAAAACTATTAACAACAAACCATGAAATCAAACAAACAAAGATGATAAATATATACAGGGACCAGCACAAATAATGGCCCTTTTTTATTATAAAATCTTTTATTACAAAATTATAAGCATATAATTCTGTAACATAACAATATCACACTCAAACACCATATGACATTTTAGGTGAAATGTTCAAATTAAAACTACAAATTATCACACCCATATTATTACCCTACCAGCCACTCTCAAACAGGCATTACTGCTGCCAGATCCTGTATTTCTTCCTAGTAGGATTTCAAGTGTTTTACAGCAAAAAAGGGTAAAAAAAAATTAATATGCAAAGAGGATGTTAAGGAATTTTATAAATTCCATGTGTTTCTACATAATCTCTGTTAATGTTATTAATCTCTATTTTTAAGATAGATCATGTCCTTAACATACAAATATTATACCATAAAAAAGGGTACATATCTTTGAAGAATTGGATAACCATGTTATCCAATTGTGTGTACTAATCATCCTTTTGTTATTCAAGACTAATTAAAAGTAGAAAGAAGTTTGAAAATGAAAGTTTGCCTTTGGGACACAGTTATGAGCTTTTTTAAAGATTTGAAAATTAATATAATTTACTAATTATTAGTGGTTTTGCTTTTCAATCAAGCAGATAATAAAAATGAGTATGTCTGCCTCATGCAACATAAAATCTATGTGACACCCAGAATTCTGCCCTTGCATTGGCAATGAAAGACTTTGTGCTATTGATCGAGGACATACATATGCTAGTTAGCCTTAGGTAATGGCTGACCTATGATTCAAAAATATTCTCTATCACAGAACAACGTGATATCTGAATGAGGTTTTCTAGCTTCTGCTGTTCAGTGTTCCCATAATGAAGAGAGGAAAGCTAGAACATTATATAGTCTGAAAAAAAATCACGGAAAATAGCGTGTGAAAACAGAATGGTAAAATTGATTCCACTGTCTCTGCTAAAGTGAATGCAGCATAGAATAACCTAAAGTGATTGAAAGAACTGTAAATCAAAATACTTTATTAACTATCAATGTCTTTTGTTTTCATCAGTTAATAAACGAATCACAAGAAAATTGATTTTTCCTTTTCTCTGCCTTAAGTATTTTACAGCAATTGGAGTCCTGGAGCACCAGGAGTCCTGATGATCCTCAATTATTAATGAAACCAGATTTTCCACTTCCTTTTTATAAACTGGTGAACTCCAGGTTAACTTCTCCATAAAATTAAAATTGATATACATCTAAACTTGAGTTGTCTTGACTATTAACTCCACCTTACACTCAGCAAAATTGAGAGTGGTGTGCAATTTTCTGGGAGATCTTCAGTGTGGGAATGGGACAGTGTTAGATTTCACCTGGGTTCACAGAATAGAAGCATGTCAGGAAGAGGAAACCACGGGAAGCAAAGGAACGGAGTTGGTGCTGAGAGGAATGCGCCAAAGATGGGAAGCTGATGATCTGACTCAAGCAAAATACCCACATTCCAGATCAGATCCCAAGCAAATTTGCATGAACAAAGAATTCCTTATCCTTCCTGTTCTTGAACTGTGGTCTTTCCACAAGATACTCTTCTCATCTTTCTTACTGAGGCCATCTATCCTAGTAATTTCAACCATCCCTTTTTCAGAGCTTCCCGAATCATTGCACAGTGGTTCTGAGTTACACAGAGGTGGGTTGGAATCTTGGCATATCAACTTACTAAAACGGACCTTCTGCAAGTTAGTAAGACTCTTATCTGTAAAATGGGTATAATATTGGCCTTAATCATTTAAGTTTATCTTGAGTATTAAATATGATAGTATGTCTAAACCATTTAACAAAATGTGAGCCAGCTAAGTAGTCAGTAAATACTGAAAAGTATAATAATTATTCCTATATATATTCCTTTATTTCCATTTGAATCAAAACCCTGCTTTTCCCTTCGTTACTTTAAGTCTAAATTAAAGCATTACAATGGCTTTTCCCTTTAATAGTGATTTTTTTCAGTACTTCTCCATAGTCATTATTTTAACAATAGAAAATTTAGAAAAGGAAAAGAAGAAAGAATTGTTAATCTCACTATACTAATTTCGATTAATGTTTCACATAGTTTAGCTTTTAGTTTTTGTTATATTTCATAATCTGAAATTTTAGTTACCAATTTAATTATGGCCTTTACCTCATTATTAAATAACTGCATATACATCATTTCAATGGGTTCACAGTATTATTTTCAATGATTCTGCTTTTATAATTTAATGAGTACTAGAATGATTGTATGTAAGAATTCTCTGTGTTTGAGGGTTATGGAAAGTTTTCTATTCCCCTTAATAGAAATTCCTTAAATTTATATTTCTTAGACAAATAGAATGAGCTTCTACATTTTTTAGTAAATTAGTTTCCAAAAAGATTGTAGCTATAACCATTCTCAACATCCATATATATCTTACTTTACTACCACATACACTGGATGATACATTTTTAAAAATTTCATAATTTGGTAATGATGAAACTGCTTTATATTCCATACCCTTCACTTAGGATTTCTTTTTCATCCTATTTACCACCACCAAATTAGTATTCAATAACCACCGCTCTTCTAAGGTATTTCCCACACATAGCATTCAGCAACTCCATGTCACCTTCCAACTGAAGAACCATCTCTTTATCTTAGAACTGAATACTTTCACAGGGTGACCATAACTATTTTTCATGCCTTTTTTACTTATCTATCCTCCTAAAAGTATAATTTCATACTCCTTTGAGACTGACCTTCAAGGTCCATTCTGTATACTCTGAAGAATTCTTCGTTTATATGAACTCTCTTCAGATTTCCAGTTTTCATACATAACTGGCTTCTTAACATCATTGCTTCAGTGTTTCAGTAGAACCATAAATAATAACCCTAACACTTTCAAAGTGGAACTCATAAAACATCATTCCCACATTCTTTCCCATTTCTAAAGGGGGCAACACCACTCACACAGATGCTCAGGTCAGAAAACTTCATCAAATCCACCAACTCACCTATGAACAAACCTGTTTCTCTGGCTGCATGATGTATCTCAAGTTTTAGCAAGGGTCCCTCTGCAGCCTCCTGGTCCAAGCTACCTGCATCCCTCTCTAGATAATGCTGCAGCCTGTTAGCACATGATCCTAATTTTATGCTTAAGCTTTTCTCTCCCATGCCTCCTCATATCAACCAAACCAATAAAAAAAGTTTAAAGAAAAGACAAGTTTAATCTTACGAAGTCATTTTTCTATGCATGCTTTTACTTAGTTCAGTTTGTGCTGTAAATAAAATTTTATATTATTGATCTTTAAAATTCAGCATTAAAAGGTTATTATATCATCATTAGATTAAGTCATTCCCCTATGTAAAATCTTCAGTGGCTTCCTGTTTTACCTGAAAGACATACAACCTCTTTATCATGACTTACTAGGCCTTAAACAACCTGGCCTTGCCAGTCTTTCCAACTTCATTGCCTGCTACTCTCTGCCTGGTGAAACTATGCTCTAGGTGCATGGGCCACCCCTCAGACCCTCAAAAGTGCCAACTTCACTCTTGTAGCACAACTCCCAAGCGTGCTGTTCTGTCTGAGAAAGACAAATCAGCCTCTCTTTTGGTTTTCAATTGTATGTTTGTTTTGATAATTAAAATATGACTGTATGCCACCCCTATTCAATAAAAGGTACTATATAAGGTCTTCAAACTCTTCCAAAAAATGGAAAATGAAAAGAACACATTCTAACTCATTCTATGACACTACCAATACCTTGATACTTATACCAAGGCCAGATCAAGGACACAAGAAAATAAAAATACAGAACAAAATCTCTTATGAAAACAGATGCAAAACTAAACAAAATGTTAGCAAACCAAATTAAACAGCATTTTTAAAAGATTATACTAAACGACTAAGTGGGATTCATTCAATGAAGGCAGTGTAGCTCAACCTAAGAATATCAATCAAAATAACCTAGCTCATGCATACGATGAAGAAAAACAACCACATGATCATCTCGATAGACACAGAAATAACATTTGACAAGCTTCAACCTTCCTTCATGATTAAAAAAACTCAGAAAGCTAGGAATAGAAAAAAATGTAATACACCTGATTAAAGGGCATTTATTTTTTTAAAGGTAAAAATATACTCAGTGGTGGAAGACTGAAAGCTTTCCCCTAAAAACAAATTAAAAAGGGAGAGAGAAATGAAGAGTTATTGCATAATACATAGCATTTCTCTGGAGTGGTGGAAAGGTTTTGGAAGTATGTAATGGTGATGGTTGCATAACATTGTGGATATTTTAATGCCACTTAAGTGTACACTTGAAAATGGTAAAACGGCATGTTTTATTTATATGTATTTTACCACAATAGCATTTTAAAATACATTATTGAAAATTTACAACACCGAATAAATATAAATTTACATAGTACAATATTATAATGATTTTTTATTGAGTTTGTAGCATTTATCCTTCAAAAGTTATTAAAGCTTAATACCATAAGGAAGAGTGGTTTATATACTTAGTATAATACAAATTTTAAATATGTAACTAGTATCCATATAGTATAACTAAGTGGAATGATTTATTGCTGAAAAACAATGATTTAAAATAAACTTTTAAAAATAATAGGACAGGTTGTTTCCAGCAACAATCAAGGCTCAACTACAAGAGAAAGGAGTATTCAGCCCACATGAAGGGTGCACCTTGAGTACCCAGCTTGGGTGATAGGGGAGGCTGTGCCACTGAACACTGTATGACACCTACTACATTAGGCCACACTATCAAGACATAGAGTCAAAGCAGCTCTACCCAATACATAGAAATAAACACAGGGAGGCTGCCAAAATGGAGAGACAAAGAAACATGGCCAAAATTAAAGAACAGAACAAAACTCCAGAAAAAGAACTAAACAAAATAGAGATAAGCAATCTATCAGATGCAAAGTTCAAAACTCTGCTTCTAAGGATGCTCAAGGGACTTAGTGAGGACCTCAACAGCATAAAAAAGATCCATTTAGAAATGAAGGATACACTAATTGAAATAAAGAACAATTTGCAGGTGCTCAACAGTAGAGTGGCTAAAGCCAAGAATAAAACCAATGATTTGGAATATAAGGAAGCAAAAACCAACCAATCAGAACAAGAAGAAGAAAAAAGAATCCCAAAACCTGAGGATAGTGTAAGGAGCCTCTGGGAAAACTTCAAGCATTACAACATTTGTATCATAGGGGTGCCAGAAAGGGAAAAGAAAGAGCAAGAAATTGGAAATCTATTTGAAAAAATAAATGAAAGAAAACTTCCCTGATTTGTGAAGGAAATAGACATACAAGCCCAGGAAGCAAGCAAGATGGATGTAAAGAGGACTAAATCAAGACACATCATAATTAAAATGCCAGGATTCAAACATACAGAGAGAATCTTAAAAGCAGCAAGAGAAAGTAGTTACCTAGGGGAGTTCTCGTAATACTGTCAGCTGATTTCTCAAAAGAAATTTTGCAAGCTGGAAGGGATTGGCAAGAAATATTCAAAGTGATGAAAAGCTAGGATCTGCAGCCAAGATTGCTCTACCCAGCAAAGCTATCATTTACAACTGAAGCACAGGTAAAGAGCTTCCCAGACAAGAAAAAGCCAAAGGAGTTCATCATCATCAAACCATTAGTATATGAAATGTTAAAAGGTCTTATTTAAGAAAAAGAAAAAGACGAAAACTAAGAACAATAAAATGACAATAAATACCTATCTATCACCAACTGAATCTAAAAACACAAAGCAAATGAGAAGCACAGAGCCAAAATCATGGATACATAAAGGATTTTGATGGCTTCCAGATGGGAAGGGGGTTTGGAGGAATGGATGAAGAGGTGAGAAGATTAGGTAATTCAAATTGGTAGTTACAGAATGGCCACGGGGAGGTAAAGTACAGTATTGGAAATGGAATACCAAAGAACTTATATGCATGACTAATGGACATGAACAAAGGTATGAGGACTACCTGAGGAAATAGGGGGTGCTGAGTGGATTGGTGCAAATGGGAAAATTTAGGACAACTGTAATAGCATAATCAATAAAATATAATTTAAAAAATAAATGATTTAAAAATAAAAAATAATAGGACCAGTTGTATGGACATATGACAAAAAAGAAAGTTTTAGGCAACATTAAGCTTTCTCATGTAAAAATTATAGTAGCTTTACAAGGCAGAGAAGATAGGAATGATAACCAATTTTGCCCATGATGGGAAGCAACAAGTAAGTGCTGGAAATGCCCATTACCGTATCCTTGACACATAGGAGAACATCCAGGATAGAGCAAGTGCTCAATATTTCTGAGCCTACAAATAGTGATCCAACATCAAACAGATCCAATATTTAAAAATTTACACCAGATACTAAAACCGTGTTAAGTCTTGAAGAAAAATAAAATTGAAGAAGCGGCGGCAGCCAGTTGGAGAAAGCAACTTTCCAGCTGCTCTTCTTTTAACTCAAATAATGGCTTATTGGCAGCATTCTATCCTCCTACGGCCATCATCTCTTCATGTGGCCAGATGCAGTTTTAAGTATTAAAGACACCCTATAGTGAGTGTGCCACATCCAGTCACCAGCAGCCTTTGTATAATTGTAAAAGGTATTTCCATCCCACTGCCTCTTCAAAGCTTTCCATAATGCCTGCCATTCTCATTGATCATATCTTGTTTAATGGGATCCTATCACACCAGTTTGGCTCACTTTTATTGTTATTTATCTAAATTATAGGCCATGCAAAAGCAGAAGCTATAGTGTTTTTGTTTGTTTTAATTCCTAGCAATTAGAATTTTGTTCATCAGAGAACAGCTTCAAATTATTTAAGAAAGGGATAGCTGGGGGTAGCAGGAATATAATGGAGAAAAATGTGAGTTTTTAAAATTGTTTTCTTCTCAAAATAGGAAGCAATAGATTCACAGAAAGAAAATGAGAGGTCACACTGTGCTTTTAGAAGGATGATTTTTCTGGCAAAAGTCCCATACAAGACACTGGAATCTTGGTAAATGACTAAATAGGTCCCACCACAAAAGCAGTCTTCATGCAAGATAGATAAAAAAAGACAAAAAATCTAGAAATTTACTGTATAAGAGGATCATATATGATAATGATTAACAGATTCATAATATGAAATTAATTTGTACTGAATATTACTGGATTAAAAACAGAATCCAAGGAAGGCACATTAAGACAAAGTGGCTTCTCCTTGGCTTTTGTTTCCATGTGTAGCTGTTTGGACTTCTAAAGGCAAAAGTCGAAATTGAATGAGCCTGTAACCATAGAAACTGCATGTGGCAGTTAGGGAAAATGTACTTAAGATGTACAAACACAAAGTGAATATTCAGTGCATAACAAAAACATATTTGAGGTTGTCAAACTGAAGTACAAACATGAATATTGTGCACAATAGTCTTTGACAGTAATCCTAGTTCTTAAGAAAAGACCTGCTAAACACTAAATTTTAGTGGATACCTCTGAAGATCAAAGAGCAAGAAAATCTTTTTTCTGATAATTGTAATCTGGAGTATGCTTGTAAGAGATTTATGGAAAGCAATTAGAACTCAAATTAAATTTTACTTAAAGATGTACTACAGTCTGTAATCAACAATCAAAGTGTTTATTAATTATATTAAAGCTCCAGTGAAAAAGTGGTATTTTTTAAATTTTTTATTTTAATTGTTGTTCAAGTACAGTGTTCTGTCTTTTACTCCCAACCCAGCTCACTCACCCAGCCCTCTCCCCTCCCTCCCATTTCCACCGTCCTAGTTTTTGTCCATGTGTCTTTCATACTTGTTCCTGTAAACCCTTCCCCTTTTCCCCTGAAATTCCCTCCCCTCTCCCCTCTGGACATTGTCAGCCTGTTCTCTATTTCAGTGTCTTTGGTTAGATTTTGCTTGTTTGAATGTTTTGTACTTTATTTTCTACAGGAAATGAATGAGAATATTTATTCCTCAAGCAAAACAGAGATCTAGACATTATGAACAAGACTAGTGATGTGAGCAAGAGAGGCATAAAAAGGACCAAGGGTAAAGAATTGTTTCTTTAGCCGAGTAAAGAATACATCAAAACTGTATAGAACATATATCAAAAGTCATTAATACAGGCACACACTATACTTTTCCATTGTAGACTTTATTAGAATAATGTTTAAATAAAGTCACAATAGTCTTCCTTTCATAGTGTTACTCCCAAACCAGGCACTAAGGTCCCTAAGACCAGGAATCACACCCATTCATTGTTATATCTACAGGGCCTATCACTGTGCCTTGCTTGGAGTAGGTACCTCAGATATTTGCCATATGACTAACAGAAAAATCAGACAAAATGGTTAAGACTAAGGGTAGAGAGATGATAAATAAGCAAAAAAGAAGAAATGAAACTAAAGATGCTAGCAAGTCAGAGTTTTGTGGTCAAGGAAGAACTACACACAGTTCCAAAGGGTGATGCCAGATTTTCTACACACACACTGGTTTTACAAAAACTCTGGAAGATATCGAAGCCACTTTTAGGAATATGCTATGGTTAACACCATTTCTGCACATATGAAATCATCTGGAAATGTATGTGTGAGAAGCCCACCAACTTTTTATATTTGTACGCCAAAAGAGACACAGGTCTGAGACTGCTCTCAAAACAAACCCAAGTCCTAAATCTGCCTTGGTTTCATGAGAACATGGTTTTAGTGTCATTCTACTTTCATGAGCCTAGGGCTAAAACACAGCTGAAGTCAAGATGTTATCATTAGCTTGACTGAATGCTTCTGTGGTCAACAGACCTGAGGCTTTGTTCTTAAGACAGTTTGATACTGACCAGAATCTGGTGTCCTAAGGACTCAATAATTAAGGAAGGGAGTGGACAGACAGAAAAGAGAAAGAGTCGTGTTGAAGAAATTGAGTTTCTGTGTGGTTACACTTCCTGAATATCATCAGCAAAATCAGCATACTGAGCTGTACCATCACTGTTAGCATTGGCAGCTAAATATTAAAAAGAAAGGGAGCAAAAGAAAACAGACATTATTAAGCATAATCAACTAGAAAGCTTAAGCTTGCCTTGCTGAAAGTTGCAGCATTCATTGGTACTTCAAGGGATTGCAGCATTGCCCAGCAAAGGGGATTATCACCCCTGGCTTTTCAATATCCCTGGTCCACTGCCCAGATTATGGGGTGGGGGTGGGGGAGGTAAGCAAAATAAAAAATAAGAGTCAAGATGGCAACCACAGAGGCCTGTCAGTCTAGCCTGGGAAAGGATCAATTGGATAAGAGATACAACCCTAGAAGGTCTAGGAAATAGATTGGTTAATGAGTGGACCCATCAGAAGCCCATGAAAGATTGGGAAGTTGTTTGGTTAGTTTGAAAAAGTGCCTGGTCCATCCCAAGCCCGAGATAATATAATTATGCTAAGAAAGAAGTGTGCGCTGTCTCTCTCTCTCTCTCTCTCTCTCTCTCTCTCTCTCCTACACACACAC
>PVKM010042968.1:0-12650 GCA_004027735.1 Carollia perspicillata
TTGAATTCTTTTTAATAGTTTATTTGTATTATATTTTTATTACTATTTTTCCTCCTTATAACACCTTCCACCTCCATCCACACCCTCCTCCCTGCAATAACCACAGTGTTGTCTGTGTCCGTTAGTTCTTTTTCTTTTTCACTCAGTTCCCCCACCCCCAGCCCCTCTGCCCAGAGCTGTCAGTCTACTCTCTCTATGAGTCTGTCTCCATTTTGCTTGGTAGTTGAGTTTGTTCATTAGATTCTACGTATAAGTTAAATCACATGATACTTGTCTTTATATGAATGGCTTCTTTCCATCCATGCTGTTGCAAAGGGTAAAATTTTCTCTCTTTTACAGCTGAGTAGAATTCCATTGTGTAAATGTACTGTAGTTGTTTTATCCACTCATCGACTGATGCACACTTGGGCTGCTTCCAAATCCTGGCTATTGTAAATTATGCCACATTGAATATAGAGGTGCATATATTCTCTTGAATTAGTGTTTTGGCTTTCTTCAGATAGGTTTCCAAAAATGGAATCACTGGTTCATAAGGCAGATCTATTTTTAATTTTTTGAGGTAACTCACACTGCTCTCCACAGGCTGCACCAGTCTCATTCCCACCAACAGTGCAAAAGGGTTCCCCTTTCTCCCCATCCTCGCCAGCATTTGTTTGTTGGTTTATTGACGATAGCCATTCTGACAGGTGTGAGATGGTATCTCATTGTGGTTTTTATTTGCATTTCTCTGATGATTAGGGGCATTGAGCATCTTTTCATATGTCTATAGGCCATCTGTATGTTCTCTTTGGAGAAGTGTCTATTTAGATCCTTTGCCCATTTTTTAATTGGATTGTTTGGGGGGTTTTGGTGTTGAGTTTTATGAGGTCTTTATAAATTTTGGATATTAACTTCATATCAGGTGTATCAGTGAATATGGCCTCCCATTTTGGAGGTTATCTTTTTGTTTTGTTGATGTTTTCCTTTGCTGTGCAAAAGCTTTTTAGTTTGATGTAGTCCAATTTATTTATTTTGTTCTTCTATTTCCTTTGCCTGAGGAGATATATCAGAAAAAATATTGCTACATGAAATGTCTGAGATTTTACTGCCTATGTTTTCTTCTAGGATTTTTATGGTGTTGAGTCTAACATTTAAGCCTTCATTTTGAGTTTATTCTTGTATGTGGTATAAGAAGGTGGTCTAGTTTCATTTTTTTGCACATAACTGTCCAATTTTCCCAACACCATTTATTGAATAAGTATCTTTAGTACACTGTATATGCTTGCCTCCTCTGGCAGATATTAATTGGTTATAAAGATATGGGTTTATTTCTGGGATATGTGTTCTGTTTCATTGATCTGTATGTCTGTTTTTATGCCAGTACCATGCTGTTTTGATTACTGTGGCCTTATACTAGTATTATATTTTGATAGTAGGTAGGGTGATTCCTCCAACTGTATTATTTTTTCTCAACATCACTGTTACTGTTTGGGGTCTTTTGTGGTTCCATGTAAATTTTTGGAATATTTGCTCTAGTTCTATGAAATATCTTATTGGTATCTTGATAGGTATTGGCTTGAATCTATAGATTGCTTTGGGTGGCATGGACATTTTAATAATGTAACTTCTTCCTATCCATGTATACAGTATATGCTTCTACTTAGTTGCATCTTCTTCAGTTTCTTTCTTCAGTGTGTTAATTTTCTTAGTACAGGTCTTTTACATCCTTGGTTAAATTTAATTCTGGGCATCTTATTCTTTTTGAAGCAGTTGTGAATGGGATTGTTTTCTTAATTTACCTTTCTGATAGTTCATTATTGGCATATAAAAATTAACTGATTTCTGGATATTAATTTTGTATCATGCAACTTTACTGAATTAATTTGTCAATATCTCTGATGAACTTAGATGCTAAAATCCTCAACAAAATATTAGCAAACCAAATACAGCAATACATCAAAAAGATCATACACCATGATCAAGTAAGATTTATTCCAGGACACAAGATTTGTACAACATTTACAAATCAATAAACATGATATACCACATTAACAAAATGAAAGATAAAAACCACATGATCATATCAATAGATGCAGAAAAAGAATTTGGTAAAATCCAGTACCATTTATGATAAAAACTCTTAGCAAGGTGGGAATAGGGAGATCACACCTAAACATAATAAAGGCCCCATATAAAAAATCCACAGTCAACATCATACTCAGTGGACAAAAACTACTAGTGTTCCCTTTAAGATCAGGAGTAAGATGGAGATGTCCACTTTCACCAATCTTATTCAGCATAGTACTGGAAGTCCTAGTTACACCAATCAGACAAAAATAAAAAATATAGGACATCCAAATTGGAAAGAAATTAGTAGAACTGTCATTATTTGCAAATGACATGATACTGTACATAAAGAACCCTAAAGATTCCACCAAGAAACTGCTAGAACTGATAAATGAATTCTTTTTTATTGTTTTTATTTTTCTCCTAAAAGCCCCTGTGTGTATTCATTATGATGATGTTTTACTTTATATTCTTGATATTATTTATAATGGTTGCCTTAAAGTAGTTGTCTGAGTCCTCTCAAAGTCTATTATTTTGACTGCTTTTTCTGTGAATATGGGGGGTCATATTTTCCTGTTCATTTAATCTTGAAATTTTTTTTAATCATGTACTGGGTTGGTGATATCTTTTAGAGACTCTGGATTCTACTATTACAGTTAAGTCACTGGTTGCTTTCTTTAATGAAGACTTGGTTTTACATTTTGTAAGAGAATCTCTTCTGGTTTTGCCCTGAATCCCAGGTTGACTCTCTTAGTACTGAAATACAGTCTTTGCTCCTAAAACGTGTCCTTTCAGGGACTTATGTGAAAAGCCTGACTTGTTCACCAAGCTCCTTTAATTTGATGCGCTTCAAACTCCAAACACTTTGTCTTATCCATTAGGCAGCAGCAGCAGCAATCCCTGTTTCAGCCTTCAGCTTACTACTTTCCACTGGGTACTTCGTAGTCTTCCCCACGCGTGCACAGTTCAGGAGTCAGCCCAAGTCGAGTATATATGCAATTTTATAGCTGTGTTTTCCTACTTTCTGAAATCCACCTCTCCCAGCCCTCAGTTATCTGCCATTCTTTCTTCCCAGAACAGTGGCCTCTCATACCTCAAGCCAGTAAGTGTGGTCTTTGGCTTTAGTTCAGGCTGTTCTCACTACTTTTTATCTCAAGGGATAAGCCCTATAAATGGAGATCTCACTGAGCCATGTTCCCTTCTTTGAAGGGTTAAATCCTCACTTTTTCTGTTTCTGTTACTTTTGGTCACTCTCCATTGTATCTTTAAATAGTTGTTTTTATTTGCTTTAGTATTTTCTAGTTTGTAATTGGCTGTCAGTGGGATAGCCAGTCTGACTGAAGTTACTGCACCGTTACCAAAACTAATTCCTGGGTGGTTTTTTTTACTTTCATATTTACCTATTCACTTTATTATTTCACATTCAAGTATATTATGTCACTTCATAATCAGTTTAGTCAATTTAGATGTAGATTTGATTCATGGCTCTGCCATGTATTATAATGTTAACTTCAAATTTCTGATCTGTAGTGTACTTTTATAAAATGGAAATGATCATATATACCTTAATAGGTTGATTACTTGTAAATACTGATAATGCATGAAAAACATGGCACAGGGTCTGGAAAACATTTGCCACTCAAATGGTTCTACCTTTTTTATAGCTATTCTACCTTTTATAGCTATTCTAACTACCTTTTTATAGTTATTCTATAACTTGGAAGGTAAAATATTGCTATATGGAACAACTCACCCAAGGTATTTCTGCTATGTAAGAGGAATACAGTTTAATTAAATAAATTCTGCAAGATAAGTTTATGTTTCCTGGAGATTTGGGTTTTAGTATATTTCTCATATGAGGAAAAACTGGTGGTCTCATGGTGATTCAGAGGAGCAGCAGCTAAACAAGAATTCCTAATAGTAAGGCTACGTAGTTAGGGTTCTGGGTGATGTATCTTTCTCTTTTCCCATCACTCAAGAGCAAGACAACTGACTGGTAACAGAAGATACTACTCTAGCTTTTTTTTTCCTACTAGAGAAGAATGAGTCTAAGCAAGTCTCCAATTTTAGAGCCAGACAGGATATTCAGTGAGAATACTCTGGCCCAGTGAAATAAATAGTATTTGTGTATATGGCCAGGAAAGACTATAATAAAAAACATAGCACTATGTAATGAACTAGCCTCTCCTCCAGGTTTACTTATGACTCAGAAATGAATGATATTTACCCTAGACAGACATGTAATTTTCAGAAATTGGTTATTGAATTGAATGAGCTTTTCTATGAATATTTAACATCAGCGATTGTTCAGTAAACAGGAAGCATGGTATGGATGTGTGTATTGTTATGTGTTATATTGAAAGATTTTGTGTATAAGATTTTGTGTGTGATTTTCAAAAACATTTTGCTACAGTGGAAACAATTTAATGCTACAGATAAAAAAGGAAACTGGTTAGCCCTGGCCAGGTCACTTAGTTGGTTAGAGGGTCATCCCAAGACACCAATGTTGCAGGTTTGATTCTTGGGCAGGGCACATGCAAGAATCAACCAATGAATGCATAAATAAGTGGAACAACGAATGGATGTTTCTTTCTCTCTCTCTCTCCCCCTCTCTTCCCCCTCTCCATCTCTCCCCCCCCATTTCCTTCTGTCTGTAAAATTAATTTTTAAAAAAGAGAAATTGGCTGAGGTTGCATCAGTTCTCTCTGGTAAGCATTATTACAGTTACTATTCACATTTATGCCTTTCAGATAGAAACCCATCAATCATGTAAACTTAGGGCCCGATTTTGATCTCTAATGCATAGCTTAAATTGCCACATGTCTTTTTTCCACCAAAAAAATGCTCAGCAATATCTAAGATTAAAATCTGTATTTTCAAATTGACTTTATTTTTATCCAGACTAAGAAGCAAAATGCAGTGTGAGGATGCGGTTTTCTTTTATTATATATAATTCTTGCAGAATCAAGTGTTCATTTATTTCTGTAATCATAATAATGGCTCTGAGAGAAAATAGAAAAATTATTATTTATCCTTTTAAAATGGAATTTTATACTTGTATAATTATATGCACTAATTTGGATTGTAGGGGAAGGCCATATTATAAAACAAGCATTATATAAGTTTATAATATGTGAAAAGCAAACAAAACCTATTTTATAGAACATGAGATTTATCAGATTAGATTTTATACTTGTTTCCATGAAAGCTTTAAAATTTTGTTAAAACATAAAATAAAATATTTAAAATAATAAAACTGTCTTGTTTTAACACTTATTTTTTTAATTATAGGGTAATTGTACAGAAAACTTGAAGATAAAATCTTCATTTATGATTTCTCTCCACTTAGGAAATTTAATTCAATTTACTCAGTGTTAATTTTAAACAGTGTTTACTAAGAACTTTTTATGAGCAAAGCACCATGCTAGGTATTTTTAGGGGATACAAGAAAACAGAATCTGGCATCACTCTGCCTGTCAGATGAGTATCACTTAGCAGGACAAACAAAAGCACACGCGTCTCATATGGAGATGAACAGAGTGGGGAGACTTGCCCAGGTCAGTTCTCAGGAGTTAGACCCCAGAGAGCAGTGTTGGTGCGTGCTATTGCTAATTGTGTTTCTGAATTACAAGTGATTTTTCAGAGAGGTAGCTAGCATAGTGCCTGAAGCATAATAGATGTTCAATAAGTGTTAAAAAAATAGATGAATATTCTCTCATGCTTGGGGCTGGAGAGCAAACTAGATGTTGTGTGAGTCTCTCTGTGTTTGTTAACTATCTGTGATTAAACCAGTTAGTTATTTTAGAATAAGATGTGTTTTCATCTGGATTTTACCACCTTTGTGACCTTGAGCAAATTACCTCTTTAAACTCCATTTTCTTTGTTTGTCAAAAGTGGTGACAATATCTGTGTCATAGGTTTGTTGTGGAGAGTGAATGAGATAATGTATGTCAGGCCTATATTATAGTGACTATAATAGTTTAGGTTAGAAAAAAGAAAACATTGTTATGAATATTGTTCTCATTATCTTTACTAATAAGAAATGGGTGAAATTACCTTGTTATGGAACAGAAGTAGTTAAACCATAACATTGACTTGGAGTGAGGATAAGTAGCACAATTTTAACTCCAGATAGGAGGAACTTTATTTAATCTATATTAGTTGATTTTTTTTAAGTTGAGGGAAAATATCATGAGCTATAAATAAATTTAGTAATTAATTTTTATCTAGTTATTTTGTCTTTGCATAATGAAAACCCAAATAACCACTTAGGAATTAATATTCACTCTTTCATTTATTTATTTATTCATTCCACAAGTATTAATTGAGTGTAACCATTTTCCAAGCGTTGTGGTAGCCACTAGCGATAAGAGCTTCGAGCAAGGGTGACAAGCTCCCTGCCTTCAAGAAGGTGACATTTGATTGGAATCCTAGTTCATTGTTTAGATCTGGATTTGAAAGTACAATCTTCAGAGGTGGTTCACAGGTGGTGAACAGTCCTAGACACTGTCTTTGAGATTTAAGGAGCAGACATCACATGAATGAGGGTTTCTTTTTTTTTTTTTTACTCCATAAATCATAATAGTGCCAGACAGCACCACGCTTGAAGAGTTGCATTATTAGTCTGCATTCCTGAAAGTTACATGTAATTGTTCGCTGTCATGTTAAAGAAAAGATATATTTTCCAGCTTGCTTTACCAAATTATGAGGGCTTAGGTACAAACGAGTAACAAAAGTTAGGTAAGGAAAGTACATGATCACAACTGAATCAAACCCTACAATTAGAGTTAGTTCTATTATCTGAGCTACTTTAAGTAAACATAATTAAACTTGCTTTATCTTTTGAGTATTAAAAAACCTTGAGCCTTGGACTGGTACCTTGGACTTGGACTTGGACGTGGACTGGATTGGTTGACAGCTATTTTCTGTTTGGAACTTTTCTTCTATTTTCCTCACCATTAATCACCATATTGCTAACTGTTGTGAAAAAACTGTCTTGATCAAAACATTCCACTAAATCTCAGAAAAAGCTACACAGATAATTCCCTCCTGTGCTTTTCTGTTTATTGTTTGAATGAGACAGAGCTATTTTTGAAAGAGACTAAGCAAATTAAGCCTTTGCAGTTTTATTTCAAGTTTTTCTTACCAGCAGGAAGATTTGGGCAAGTATACTTGTCCTTTTTGTTCAGCTGTAAAGTTTAGATGATAAAACTCACCTGACTGTTATGTAATTCAGATTTCAAAATAAGAATGAAGCTTTAGAAAGTATGAACTTTGATATATTTAGCTGTTGTTTTTATTAGCAAGAGACAGTGAGTAATTATAGCAACTACTATTATATTAAGCATTTTCTAAGTGCCATATGCTTCACACAGATTATTAGTAGTCCTCACAGTAACTTCACATGATAGGAATCTTTATTGCCTGATTATATATAAAGGAGTATGACCTCAAAACATGAACTGGCTCTCCCACAACATTTGAGGTAGTCCGTTGCAGAGCCAGAATCAGACCCATGTTCGTCTGGACCTGTACCCAGGATGCATCATGCCACATTCTGCTGGACTGCGAAACACAGAGGTGGAGCGAGAGTGCATATGCAGCCGTAGATTCCCTGTTTTGGATATATTCTTTTCCCTTCTAAAAAAAAATGTGTGTATTACACGCACATGTTAAAATAAAGCAAATACTATTAAGTGTACCTTCCCTAGGAATCTACCCGAAGGTAATTTTTTAAATTTTAACCGCTTTAATTTTAATTGCTTTTAACTATTCCAACTTTTTAGTCACTGTATATTTTACTGTTATATCTAGCTTAATCAGTATTGGACACTATTTATAAATAGAAACTAGAAATAATTAATTTATTATCATAGGTGGTGACTTAACTCACTTGTAGCTCTCTGTCCCCTATCCTGCCATTATAGCTAAAAATGTTTACGTTATTGATATTGTGTAAATACTGCTCACTGCAAAACCAACTAGTATACTATAATTACTGTTCCTTTCTTATACAGTGCTTTTTATTGACTAGTTTTTCTCTCATTTTCTGTTGTGAGCTTTTTATAGTTAGAAGGAAGTTGTCGTTCCACCTATTCCTCTTTCCGTCTCTGTCACTGTTCTTTGAAAACGTGGCTGGTGTATATGTTATCTTTCATCCAGTTAGTTTCTTTAGTAAACTTTGCAGCAAGTTTTTTGCAGACTCCACAAACTATTCCTACCAGAAATTTGTTCTAGTTGAAGAGTCTATGCTTTCATTTCCAAAAGTTTTCCAAAAGCCACCTTTAAAATATCTTTTGATGACATAAACAGAATTTAAAACAAAGATCTCTAATGTTTTTCTAGTAGTAAATAACTTTTATGGTAGGAGTACTTTATTTACTAAGTTCTCATGGGTTTCAGCATGTCTTAAAAATATGTGTAACCACTACCCTTTATGTTAGGGGGCATCCAAAATATTGAAGATGGCAGATGTCATTAAATCGTTCAGTTGCTCACTCAAAAAGAGCTGTGCTTCGCCGTCATAGGTGAATAGCCAGAGAAGACGGCAGCTCGCACACAGAATGTTGAGTCCTTTCAGAGAGTACAACAACTGCTTTGCATGTACTTAGTTGCATTTGAAAAGAAAGAAAAGCTTGTATAACATACTAAGAATATTTTGTAAACCACTTACCTAATGACATAAAATTCTAAATTCACTGAGGTTAATAACTTCTGATCATGGAATTTAATAAAAAGAAATTAGAATGTCAGACCTTGAAAATATATCATATTTATTTAAGTCGCTTATTGATAAATAACATAATTATAAGTGAACTACTATGTTTGGGCCTGCAATCAAACATTGCATATTCAATAAAGTCAATTAAAGTATACTTTCAAATGTGTTTCAGAAAGTAGGATTCTAAATTGAGGAAAACAGAAATAAATTCAAGATTTGCAAGTCACTGTTTTCTTTTGAAAATATTCATGAATAAGATCTATAATCAATGACAAATTAAGTTCTCCCTGATAAATTGTTTATTTTTGAAAATCATTTTAAAGAACAACAGGGGAGTATAAGTAGGTATAAAACTATTTTTGTAAAAATAATATATAGAGGAAACTACTAACAGTGCCTTTTTCTGAGGGTTTTGTGGAGGTTGGGTAGAGGGCTGTGACTTTATACTTGTATACTTCCATCTCATTTGAATTTCTTTCAAAATGAGCATCTGGTTATTCACCAGAAAAATAAAAGTAACAGGGACATTTTAAAGGAAATAAGGGAAAGGATAAACTGGAGGGAAAAAATAAAATTTATGTTTTTGTCTTGTTAATACGATAAATGTCCTAGTATCTCATGATGATCAACTAAAAATAATGTGATATATATATAAATAGTTTTTGCATGCAACTATGAACTGGAGGCTAAAACAAACAAACAAACAAAACATAGGCAAAAGTGCAACTCAGAGAATTAGGCCTTTGTTAAACGTGGTAAACCCTGGACTAGAGTTTTCACAGACTCATTCCTCATTGAAAGATGAATAGCAGACAGTTCAAGTCCAGGGTTCTTCCTCAGTGTACAGTCTAAACGTAAGGACCCCTCAGCATACACTTCCAAATCTCTGTACGTTCATTGTCAGAATGCAGAATAAAGTGAGCCTACAGCACTAGAAGGAAAACTGATTGGTTCAAAGCTTGGCACTGAATATATAGTCAAAGAATATATCCCTGATCATCTGTAACCAAAAGCTGGTCTTGGGAGTTTGCCCCTGAAAGTCACACCACATAGGTGATGTAAAATAGGAAATCAAAGCCAATGATTTAACGTGGTCCTAAATTTAAAATCCTTCAAGTAGCTGGCAGCAGCAGTATAAATCCTATCTAAACAAATCTACTTTGATACAGGACTCAAATTTCCAAGATATAATTCAAAAAATATGAGTTTACAGTAAAAAATTACAAAACAGGTATCATGAATGAGTATCAGAAACAATATTCAGAAGAATAAGATTTGTAGTCATGTCAGATATTAAAATTATGAAACAGAATGTAAAACAAATCTGTTTAGTAAATACAAGATTAATGTAACAACATGATACTCTTGAAGGAGAATAATGTGGGGAGACTTAAATACCAGATATGAAGATTTGGCATAAAACTTTAGTAATTAATAGGTATATAGATTGGTCAGCGGAGCAAAACAGCCCAGAAACATTTATGTGAGTGGAAACTTAATATACAGGATGAGGCAAAAGTAGGTTTGTGAGTATGCAAAAAAAAAGTTTATTCTTGTATTATTATTCATTAATTATTGTATTATATTTCTTATGAACACTGTAAACCTGCTTTTCCTCCACCCTTTAAACAGAGCTAGTATTGTGATAGGGTTGACTTTTCAATAAATGGTATTGGCGTCATTGATTATTCAATAGTGGAAAAATGAAATTTGACCCCACTTTATACCATATGTAAAGATCAAATCTAGGTGAAGTAAAGACCTAAATGTGAAAGGCAAAAGTATAAAATTTTAAGGGAATATCTTCAAAGTAGGAAAAAATTTAAGATACAAAATGAAAAAGTCATTAAGGAAAAGATTGTTAAATTTTACTACATAACAATTGTGATCTTCCTTCTCTCGTGAGTCACTTTAAGAGAATGAAAAGGCAGCTTACAAATTAGAGAAGACATTTCAACACATGTAATTGAAAAAGACTTATTACAAATTGATGCAAAAAATAGAAAAATGGGCAAAAGACCTTTTATATCTTAATCTTATTTTGCTTTTAAATGGCCCTTTATTTCTGATTTTTATCTCTGTCCACATAATATTCATCTAAAGAGGCAAAATTCAATACTGCGTATTTCTCAGCACTGTTTTGGAAAATAATTTAAGCAAATTAAAATTGGCACACTGAAAAAGTTACCCTTGAACTGATGTGTCAACGTAAGAAACATTTAAACCTATAGTGAATTTTTGCAAGTTTATTTGAGCCAAACTGACAATTGGTGAGAAGCAAAATCTCAACAGTTAGAGCAAATGCTCTGGATGAATGTTAGTTCTGACCCTGCTTTAGCATTACAATCCAAAGAGAGGACTAAGGGGGTTACATGAAATTCATTGCTGATAGATTGGGGAAATGGGAGAAAGCACAACAGGGAAACTTCTGGGATTGGATAAAAAGTGAAATGGTAGACACATAACTTCTTTTACATGGGTGGGTGCCGGGTAGTTAACAATCAACCATTAACTCAATAACAATGAGGGGATTTGTGGTCTCTGCTCTGGTGTGATATCTGTGTTTTCAGGAGTCTGGAAAAAGGAAATTACTTTGACATTCCAAAGGTTTGTTATTACAGATGCAGATAGGCTTAATTAAGGTAAAGATTGACTTTTGTCAGGGAAGATTCTAGCCTACAACATGACTACCTGCCATGTTTTTAGTTAATAAGTTTTAATTTCAGACCACCCTGTGGTTACTTAGGGTCTCTGAGTTAATAAAGCAGTTCACACGGGCCTCCCCTGAGCTTGTCAGATTTAGTATGTGGCCCCTTTTTGTCCATTAACTCACTCACATATTTTTTTATGTTAATTGTTATTCAAGTACAGTTTTCTGTCTTTTACTCCTATCCCAGTCCACCCCCCCACCCCACCCCGCCCCATGCTCCCCACCTCCCTCCCATTTCCACCCCCTTAGTTTTTGTCCATGTGTCCTTTATACTTGTTCCTGTCATCCCTTCCCTTTTTCCCCTGAAATTCTCTCCCCTCTCCGCTCTGGCTACTGTTTTCTATTTCAGTGTCTTTGGTTATATTTTGCTTGCTTGTTTGTTTTGTTGCTTAGGTTCTTGTTAAAGGTGAGATCATATGGTATTTGTCTTTTACCACCTGGCTTATTTTTATTTCACTTAGCATAATGCTTTCCAGTTCCATCCATGCTGTTGCATAGGGTAGGGGCTCCTTCTCTCTTTCTGCTGCATAGAATTCCATTGTGTATATGTACCATAGTTTTTTGATCCATTCATTTACTAATGGGCATCTAGGTTGCTTCCAACACTTGGCTATTATAAATTGTGCTGCTATGAGCATTGGGGTGCATAGGTTCTTTTGGAATGGTGTTTCAGGGATTCAGTGCAATACCTATCAAAGTACCAATGACATATTTCACAGACATAGAACAAACACTTCAAAAGTTTATATGGAACCATAAACGACCCTGAATAGCAGCTGCGATTTTGAGAAAGAAGAACAAAGTAGGAGGGATCACAATACCTGATACCAAACTGTATTACAAGGCCACTGTAATCAAAACAGCCTGGTACTGACATAAAAACAGGCATGTAGACCAATGGAACAGAACAGAAAGCCCAGAAATAAACCCAAGTCACTACAGTCAGATAGTATTTGACAAAGGGGGCAACACCATAAAATGGAGTAAAAATAGTCTCTTCAACAAATGGTGTTGGGAGAACTGGACAGCTACATGCAAAAAAAATGAAACTCTAGCACCAACTTACACCACACACGAAAATAAATTCAAGATGGGTAAAAGACTTAAATATAAGCCGCGACACCATGAAAATCCTAGAGGAGAACATAGGCAGGAAAACCTCAGCTATCTCAC
>PVKM010042969.1:0-12649 GCA_004027735.1 Carollia perspicillata
GTAACTTTTCACTGAATGGATTATTTATTGTCTGATTCAGTATATTTGCAAGGAGACATTCTCTGAAAAGACATACCCATCAAAGCCATTCTCCTTTTAATTAAAATAAAGTATTCCCTTGCCTTAAGGATACATTATCAAAGAGATTACTTCAATTACAGACTTGAACACTGATGTAGTATATGAAGGATGTGCTTGACATTTAATCCAACAGACAGCTAAGCTAAGTGCTACAATATTCAAATTAAAAATCAAGTAACAATTTGATTCACATGTATAAAAAATGAATTGTTTTTCTTAGCTATTTAGGCTACTGAAATGCAGTATAGGTAATCAACACGGCTTCATTTAACATAGTTTAGCAAGTGGGAAATTCCTGGAAACCCGCTGATCTGCTTATTCAGACTGGCATTTCCAAAACAGCAGTAGGTGAACAGATAGTATGCCTTACCATTGAGGAAAATAAGCCAAGGCTCCTGGGATGGACTGAGTCACATAACTCTGTTCTTTGGACTCATCCGATCTATGTCCTGTGTTCTACTATTCCAAAACCATTCCCTTTGACTCTGAGAAAGTATTTTTTTTCTTTGATCCAAGTAGCAACTGATCAGTCAACAGTAGCCCTGAAGAGAGCCTGTTTCACTATCCTACAGGTTCGCACATATCTGGGGAAGGAAAAGGGGTGTTGCAACCTCCCTTTGGAACAGAGATTGCCTGTCCTGCGCTAATACATGCCTGGCTCTCAGTGGTTCTTAGAAAATCACTTGTGCTGGCAAGGTCACCAGCTTTTCAAACAATGAGATTTCCTGCCAGGCATATCTTGCATTTGGAAAAATTGCCGTGAAATCTGTACAGTGGGTCTTCAAATAACGGTTTGATTCAACATTGTTTCACTGTAATGTTGATGAGATGCTGTAGAAACTTCACTCTTGTTTATATCAATTAGCCTGCAGTAAAGTTGTGTTAAATTTTATTTCATTAACTGTCATTTCACTGCACTTCCAAGAACCTATTGACAACATTAAATGAGGACTAACTGTATTTGTCGTTTTGATTGGCCTTCTTTCTATCCAGTAGCATGCTAAATTTTGCATACTGTAATTTGAATTTTATGTCAAAAACTTTGGGTCTGTAGAAAAACTGTCATTAAATTGACAAACTGGGATTTGAGAATATAGAATATAGAGGTTTAATGAAACTGAGATTTAATCATGAGAAGAGAAAGATGACTTTTAAGTCCTGAGTTACTGATTCAGTAAACACAGAGGCCTCCTGAGTTCTGGGTCCTGCGTACGGCTGGTGAAGGTCATGGGAGCTTCCCGAAGCTTTATCCCACAGCTTTCCTACATTGCTGTTACAACAACTGAGAAGGAGGTGCCTCTTTGTAGATTTAAATTTGCCTGTTAGTAGCTGTGAGAACTTGGGGGAGTTACCAAAATGCTCTGTTCCTTAGTTTCCCCTTTTGTAAATTGGGGATAATAAGGCTCACTGCCTACTAGAAAGGTTATGAAGAAGATTAAATAAGTTAATGTTTGTTATATGCTTAGGACAGAGTCCAGAACATACTAAGCATCATGAAATACATAACCTAGACAAATAAACCCATAATCCAGAGGTAATGTTGGAATCCATCTGATGCTAATACATCAAAGGAAGTTGAGACCAAGGAAGACAAGTAAGAGCTTTGTGACGGAAGTTAAAAGTCAGCCCCATGTGACCTGAATCTTGCCCCGTGGACTCCTATGCTATACTCCTCATGAATTTACAAGTTGGCAACCCATCGTTGTGAAAAATCAGGCCTTCTAGGTTTTGGCATTGAAATCCTTGCATCTTTACTTCTTTTTTTTAGATCTAATTTTCCCTAACTTTATTATCAAAAAGACAAGCGATAACAAGTGTCGGTGAGGACGTGGAGAAAAGGAACCCCTACGCGCTACTGTTGGGCATGTTAACTGGTCCTTCCACTATGGAAAACAGTATGCAGGTTCCTCAAAAAGTTAAAAATGGAACCACCATATGATCCAGCAATTCCTCCTCTGGGGATATATTATTAGAAAATGAAAGCATTATCCCAAAGAGACGATATGCACCCCCATGTCCACTGCAGCATTATTTACATTAGCTGAGATGTGGGGAGAACCTGAGCCCGTGAATGGATGAATGGGTGAAGAAAATGGTCTATTACCTCTATCTATATAATGTATATATGTGATGGTATACTATGCAGCCATAAAAAGAAAGGAAATTCCTCCATTTGCGACAACACAGATGAATCTTTACTTTTTCCTATGCTCTCCTCAGGTGATCTCATCTAGTCTTGTGGCTATAATTTGATAAGATCTAAATTTATACGTCCTACCTGGATTTGTGCCCTGAGTTCTAGATTCCTACTTAACACCTACAATGTAAAATATTTATTAATAAATACTAGTAATATGACTAATGATATTTAATAGTTAATTAAAATTTATTATTTTAGCCATTTTATTTTATTCATAACTTTTGGTTTTTAATTTTAATTATTTATTTTTAGAGAGAGGGGAAGACATTGAGAAAGATGGGGAGAGAGAAACATCGTCAGTTGCCTCTCGCATGCCCCCAACCGGGGACCTGGCCTGAAACCCAGGCATGTGCCCTGACTGGGAAGTGAGCCCATGACTTTCTGGTGGTGGGATGATCCCCAACCCACTGAGCCACACCAGCCAGGGAATAATATTTATGTTTCTTAAAATATTTTTATTTCATAAATATATTATTACACATAGAAATGTATTATATTTTTGTATTCTACATTTTAATTTATTGCACTTGTATTAATGCCTTTTATGTATTAATAATCTAATTCTCAATATTAAATTCTTTGTAGTCCCTCATAAACCAATTGCTCCTGTGGTATTTCCCATCTCATTAATGGCATCTCAGTTCCACCACTTGCTTCAGCCAACAACCTTGAAGATGGCTTTGACTACCCTCTTTTGCTCACCAACCCATGTCCAATTCATGAATAAATCTGTAGGCTCTACCTTCAACATTTACCCAGAATGGACTTTTGTCACTACCTCCACAGCCTCTTGGTCCAAGCCATCATCATACTAACTTATTATGTTAGTATGATGTAACATAATATCAGAGCAGAATATTATACCAGTAATATCAGAACAGAACGAATTTCTCTATCACAGAACATTAAATAACTATTTTACAAGTTTTGATGAGTGGAAAACATTATGGTGAACGATGACATTAACAGATCTCCAGGGACTTCCTGTAAAGCATTTGATTTCTAAAATATTCATGTCAATAACATTTTATTTGTACATATTTAGCCTGGGCCAGTCTGTGTGCATATTGCAATTTGACAAATTCCTGTGCAACTCTTACTGTCATAATACATCAAACAAACGTAACCTAATTATTTCCAGCATCTCTTCTTATAAAACAGTAAAATAATAAACCTTTGGCCTTTTCCATGATTTCCCTCTAGGAAATCTCAAAGATGGTTTCTGTATAAAAGATGTCCTGAAATTTAATTTTTTTCCTATATTTCATGTAGAGTTGTGGAGAGGCAATTTAAAATATTCTCAAAGGAAATTGAGGGACTTCATTAAGACTGGATAATGGGCACCTGAGAAACTATCTCTAGAACTGTAAGAAATAAATTTCTACTGTTTATTTAAAAAATAAATATATAAACAAGCACAGAATAAGCACAGAATACTAGTATTACTGCAAAGAACCTTAGGTCTTTAATAAATGAGAGCCTTCATTTCTCTTTTCTTAAATAATCAATAATATGATAAAGTCAATATAAAGCCCAAAACTTATTCTGGTAAGACACAGAGTCCTTGCTATGTGAGCAGATTACACATAAGGTAAACAAACTTCGACGTTATAGGTAAACGTACTGATCAGTACACCAAGGAAGCCAGCCCGTCAGAATTGAGAAAATTTTGTTATAACTATTAACATTTCATAGCTTTTATCAAGCCTCAGTTTTCTGCTTAATTATGCTCTTTCCTGTTCTGGAACCAACTGATATTTTATGATATTAGTTCTCTCTTGGGGTATCTGTGATATCAAAATAATACTAACACAATAATAATACTAGGATGATATTAATGTCAGTATGCAATGTGCTCATCATTGCTATCTTCAAGTACATCAATCAATAAATAACTTTTCAATTAGCAGCATAGCATTACTCACAAATATACATAACACAGCTTTCTGCAGCTCCATAGTTACAGCCTGAATGTTTGTGTTCCCCCAATGCATACATTGAAATCCTACCCCCCAATGTGATGGTATCAAGAAGTGGGGGCCTTCTGGAGGTTATTAGGTCATGAGGGTGGAGCCCTCGTGAATGGGATTAGTGCCCTTAGAAAAGAGACCCCAGAGAGGTCTCTCACCCTTTCTGCCACGTGAGGCTGCAATGAAAATGGCCATCTGTGAACCAGGAAGTGGGTTCTCACCAGACATCTGTCAGGGCCTTGATCTTGGACTTCCCAGCCTCCAGAACTGTGAGAAATAGAAGTCTGTGGTTTAAGCCACTGAGTGTACGGTATTTGTTTATATGACAGTCTGAACAGACTAAGACATACATCTCTTACATATTCTTAAAGTAGCAAAAAACTGACTATGTGTGTTAATGTAACCCAAAACTACAGCATCTCCATAGTAAAATTAAAAGCCAGAAGTATGTAATGATTATCCATTAATGAACTCAATTTAGTATCAGCCCAAGGTTTGAGGTTTGGATTTGGGTGGCTCTGAATTCAATAATAAACTACTGAGGTCGTGGACTTTATTTGACATTTACAATATTAGATTAAATTTTCAGCCAGCGGGCAAAATGGGAACTATATGGAGAATAAGTACTCATAAAAATAAATTAGAACCACAAACACCTGAGTTTAGGACCCTCTTAGATCTGCTCGCTGTAATATATCTATTTATTTAGGAATGAGCCAACATACCTACTTGGTTACTAGAAGATTCTCAACTAAGTAACCAAGTAGCAACTACTTATTAAATCTTATAAGCCTAAAATAAAATAATCATGAGATATTTGCATAGATCACTTATCCATGCAAATGCTTATAAATTGTTTTCTGAATATGCTCACATAGAAAGACTTCGGAGATTAAGAGAAAGGGTGTAAGATGAAAAGAAAACCAATCCATAGGCACGAAAGTCATGTTTAAGCATAGACCACATTAATAAAAGTTTATTTTAAGAAGGGATCACATCAGACTTAAGGAGAGGCAGCAGGAAAGAGCTTTCTTTATCGGAGTAAGATCTGGTTCACTCTTATTTCCCTCGAAGCCTACAACTGAACTGTGTTTCAAGAATTTGAGGGTTCCCTATATTGGAAATGAGGCAAGGCATTACTAGACACAAAACAGAAACAGCTGTCTGTGTGTTCCCTCAGCAGTCTCATCTGCGAAGAAACATACACTGTTTCTTCTTTACAAGTTGTAATTTACAGCTTTAAAAGTTGTAATTACAACTTTACAAGTTGTAATTTCAATAATGCAATATTAGGGAATAAATCAACACAGAAGTAGTTCTCCGGATTCTCCCATCTCCAACATGCAACCACGGGCAGAATAAGGGTATGATGTCCCATCTGGGTTTGTAGGAAAAGACAGAGTAAAAATAAATAAATAAAGCCCTAAGTTATTTGCATAAAATTGTACTATAAAATTCTTTAATTACTCTTATTAAGATAGTTGGTGGGTTTCCTATGTACTGTACCTTTAGCTCTCCTGTCTTTTAGTCTGCATTTATATATTTTGTACTTTGAAAAAAGATTTTTATATGATCAACATATGCTTACTGTAGAAAATTTGAAAGAAATGGTATAATCCTGCCAGTCAGACATAATGACTGTTAAAATTTTCTTATATATTCCTTAATGATTTTCTCTATACATTTATACATCTGTTTTACATAGTTGGTATCATAGTACATAACTAATTTTCATCTTACATTTTAAAATATAAACATATTCCCATGGTTACAAACACTTCAAAAAACCCCCTTTTATTGATTGTTTAATTTTCTATCTTATGTTTTACCACAACACTCTCAACTACTAATATATTTGAACAGTGTGTTTCTTTTCTAGGTCTAAAATTTAAAATAATATAATTTCTAATATAAAATGTAGTCTTTAAAAGTGACTATTTTTTAAGCTTTCACCTAGGGCTACTTTTTCTACATTACCTCTCCACACTCTGTACACTCTGTACCCCCACTTATACCACACACAGGATGCGTTTCTAGAAGTTGAACTACTGGGTCAAAGGGGATGAACATTGCTTTGAACTGAACTGTGTCCCCCTAAAATTCATAAATTCAAGCTCCTGCCCCCAATGTAACCGTATCAGGAGACAGAGCCTTTAGGAGGTAATTTGGGCTAAATGCAGTCGTCAGGGCGGGGTGGAATTCCACTGGAGTTCGGCCTTACGAGAAAAGGACGTGAGAGCAGCCTCGCTCCACTCCAGGAGCACACAGAGCAAGGGCAGTGGTCTGCAGGCCAGGAAGCGAGCTCTCAGGGGAACCCATTATGCTGGCCCTCGACTTACCCAGCCTCCAGAACTGCGAGAGACAGATTTCTGTTGTTTAAGTCTCCTGGTCTATGGTGTTTTGTTATGGCAGTCTGAGCAGACTAATACAGACATTTTTGAAGTTACTGATTCATATTCATAAGTTACTTTGCTGAAAGGCATTACTGGTATATGCCACTCCAGCAGTGTATAAGGAGCCCCATTGCTCTGTACCCTTACGAGCATATTTGAAACTTTTAAACTTTATTTTTTTTTAATACAGAGCTATCTATCTATCTATCTACCCTCTTAAAGTTTTTTGAAGCTCATTCTTTTAACATTTTATTTCATCGAATTAGACTTAGCTTCCATGGAATTCTTTCATGGATGTACCACTATATTTTGAAATTCCCAGTGTCAGTAATATTTCACAGAGATAAAAATGTCCACTCAGGAATCCCAAAACAAAGCCAACAAACACATAAGAAAAAAAGTTAAAACTTTCCATCATTTTATTGTCTCCACTTTTATACTTGTAGGAAAGAAAAGCTAAGAACTAAGACTTGAGGTGGTTGTAGGGCCGTTTATTCATAAGATCAACACTCAAAGACCTATGATGTAGGTCCTTTTCAATTTAAAACCATCACCTATTTTGCAAAAAAAGATGGTCATTTTTGTTAGAAAACAGTAATACAGAACAATTGCTATAGACACAAAGTATATGCTCCCTCAATAATTTCTTTTATCATGCTTTTAAACAAAGCCGTGGTAGCAGAACACCCTTTTCCCCACTACGCACCCTACGTTGTTATTTGCTCATGTAGAATAATTTTCTCTCCTTCAGCATGCAACAGAAACCAGTGACTGCAGAAAGAGAATGAAATTAAGAACTAAATTCCACTCCCCATCGACTTCTGTACTGAGAACATGATGCTGTGCTCTGTGGAGAATGCAAACATTTACAGCACAAATTAATTTACTATTAAATAGTAAAAGAAGTGTGCCCATTCCGGCCACTGACAACTACCTCGAGGATCAATTCAGTGCTGTGACTTCATGTCTGACTCACTTCTCCATTCTTACTCCGCTCCTCACTCACCTGTTCCATCCCGTATTACCTTACAGCACATGCTCTGTTCTCCCAACTTTGCCCTGAGTTGGCACCAAGGGAGTGGAAATGAAAATATCTTTCACGTCAGTCTGTCTTGCCTCACAACGTTCTCAAGCTGTTTTCCCCCATTTTAGCATTTTCAAGGGCAGTTCTGTCCTCTTGAAGCTGGTTGGTTGGGTTTCCATGGAAGAGGTGCCTGCAGAGCTGATAATCGAAAAAAGAAAAGAGAAAATTAAATTCGCCTGTGCTGACCGAATGACAGAAGAGGACAATCCAATGTCAAACAAAGGATATTTCAAAAGTTCATCTTAATGAACATTTGTTTTATAGAAAACCCGGCCATAAATGCCCCTAGCCCAGGAAATTGTTCTTATGGGCTTGGAGTTTGCATCTTAAGGTTATTTTTATAGCATCTGTGTTGGTTTTCAATGGCCATAAATAGAGAAAAAAAAAACACAACAAACCACTGAGTTGAGGAATTGGAATGATAATTTGAGCAGACTGATGAGTGGGTAGGCTATGGAATAAAAATGCCAGTTCTTCATATAGAAAAAATGTTCTATTTCAGAAAAAACAAAACTTTTGTGGCTCTAAAAAGTCATGTCAGTGCTGCTTGTTTTGTTCAGCAGTGCAAGTATAGCAATTCTAATTTCTCGAATGTCTAATGTTCTTTAAATTGAACAGAAAAATATGTAATTAGGTGTGTATAATTTACTTGGAATGAAATTCAGTTCAAATTTAATTTTTCCTCTGTGCCCCTTGTAGTGGAAAAATGCCAGTTTTTTAATAGTCTTATAGAAGAATGACGTTTCCTTATATTAGGATCAAATACAATTGAATGCACACTGGAAGATAATGTTCCCATAGTTTCAATGGAGACTTTTATTTATTTATTTATTTTTTAAATGTTTTTAAATTTTTTTTATTATTTATTTTTAGAGAGAGGGGAAGGGACAGAGAAACAGAGGGAGAGGAATATCAATGTGTGGTTGCATCTCATGTGGCCCTCACTAGGGACCTGGCCTGCAACGTGGGCATGTGCCCTGACTGGGAATCGAACTGGCAACCTTTTGATTCGCAGCCCGTGCTCAATCCACTGAGCTACACCAGCCAGGGCTCAATGGAGACTTTTAGAAAAGACTCGCGTCTAACTCAAGGGACATTTTGACTCCTACTGAAAATCAGGTGGCGTTCCTCCTCTTTCTGTTGGCAGGTATACCTCTCCTAGGAGGTAGCCCCAGGCAGCTACCATTCCGCCGCACTGTGACTACGGGCTGGAGAGTAAGTGTACTGGGATTCCGCCAGAAGAGGGAGCCCCTAGCAGCATACCGATGTGCCGTGAAACAGTAAGTCACAGCTTTAGCAAGACTGCTCAGGACAGTGCGTTTCAGACAAATGAGAAGTTATTCAACCCGGATCTAAAAGAAAAGTAACCATCTAGGGCACGAGACCACTCTGTGCCAGGCTGTGTGCTACCTGTGTCACTCATATTTCATCACTGAATTCCCATAACCACCCTGCGAAATAGTTACTACTGTTATCTCCATTTAAAGGGTGCAGTTACTGAGACCGAGAGATGTTAATTTATTTCCCCAAGACCAAACAGCCGTTATGTGTTAGAGCTGTGGTTCGAATCTGCTGCTGGAAAGCCACGTCATTGCCCCTGATCCTCCAGGAAGTCCTTGAGGTTGTAGGCAGTATTCTCGTGATGGGGGAGTTGAAGTATAACATTTCTGTGACCCCCAAATTACTAAATTATATGTTTGTTCCCTAGAAAGCAGCGGAAGGAATCAATTCGACACTTTGGAATAAGTACGCGTTTTAAAGATTTAACCATGCTTGATTTTTTTAACTGGCAAATAAATGGTCTTAGTTTCCCTAATGTAGCTGTGAAGGCAGGGTCCAGGGCCTCTTTTGTCTTTTAATTGCTTTACAATTCTGTAAATTGCAGAAAAGTTAGGATAACGCAGGTGATTCTCACCTCTATAAAGGCAAATGAATTTCACCCAGAGGAATACAGATGATCATCGCCCTGTGGATATTGACCAATTTTGCATCCATGAGTGAATTTATTTCAGATTCCTGATTGTGTATCTGTGTGTTGTTTGAATTCTCCTTTGAACCAGTTGTAACATCTTATTGATCCCTCCGTTATTAAAGGAGTTAAATAAAATCTTTGACATATGTTCATTTTGTATTTGTATATGAATCGTGATTGTACCACTAAGTTTCTTTTTTCCCTTTAACACTTCCTTCCATCTGAGTATCTATTGCAGGGCCAAATCCAGCCCAAACTTTGTCTTTGTCTGGTCCACTAAGAATGATGTTTGCATTTTTAGTGAACAAAAAAAATTTTTTGTCATGTAAACATTGTGCAAAATTCAACTTTAGTGACCATGAATAAAGTCTGATTAGTACAGCCATCTAATTAGTTTACATACTTCCTGCGGCTGCTTTCCTGCTACAACAGCAGAGTTGAGTAGTTACTCCAGAGACCAGGTTCAAACTTCTTGGCCTTTACCTCCTCCCTACTCATCTGCATATTTTGACTCTGTCCTAGATCTGCCCTGACCGGACTCCCACCAACTGAAAGTATTCTTAAATCACCTTAGTTCTATGAGCTTGCAGAACACTTGAGAGCCCCATCAGGACTGGAGGTGTGGGTGGGGCTACCAGCAACCCCTGCTGTCTGCTTTGTTCCTGGCGTTATTTCCTCTCCCAAAGAATTGTCTCTGCTTCACTGACCTCTTTTGGCCAAACCACTGCTGCCTACCTTTGCCTCCTCCCTAATCCAGTTTTGTACTATTGCAGAAAATCACATCCATTTGCTACTATTACATTGTGAATTACATTAATTTAAAGAGTTACATCCATTTGATTTTACTCTTTACATACGCATCTATATAAAATCCCAGATTTTGCCTCTTGGCCTACAAAGCCTAAAATGCCTAACTCTAAACCTTTACATAAAAAGTTTGTCTCTACTCCTGGTCTATACAGGATGGGTACTATTTTAGCCCCTGGGGATAAAATAGTACTTGTAAGGACCAACAAAAAAGTAGATATTGTCCCTCTTAAAAGAAAAACGGAAAGAAAACAAATTAATAATTATGTATGTGCAGGGGACTATGCTGGTTCTTAGATAATACACATCACAGTATTTAGGGGTAAAGGGGTATGAAGTATGCAACTTACTCTCAAATGGTTCAACTGAAACAATGTATGTGTGTGTCTACAAAATTTTGAGGGCAAGTACTAATTTACTTAGCACTAAAATTTTTTCATTTCAATTTTATTTTTACCAGTGAGATTTCTTTTGCTAATGTAGATGCTATGTAGGTGTTATTTCTCTCTCTCTCTCTTCTCTTCCTTCCTCCTTTTCTTCTTCTTCTTTGCTATTGTAGTTTTCTCCTTGTCTTTGGTTCTCTTGAGTTTTAATTAGAAGTGTCCAGATACAGGTTTCTTTTAAAAAACGTATCCTATCAAGGAGTCATATTATTCCAAGGCTGTGTTTTTGTTTCTGAGGAATTCTCTGCCATTTTCCCTTTGAACAGTGCCTCCCTTCATTACCTCTTTTCTCTCTCTTTGGAACTTCTATGAGATGTATGTTAGACCTTCTTATTTTCTTCCACATCACTGAACTCTGCTTTTATAGTCTCCATTTTAAAAAATCCTCTGTGCTGTGAATAATTTCCTTGGATTCATTTTGATTTAATAATCATCTCTTGATGTTTCTAGTCCATCTGTTTAACCTATTTGTTGAGGTAGTTCCTTTTTTTAAAAAAATAAAGTATAAGCTCAATTTGTATATCTTTACCATTTTATCTCCAGTACCTAAAACAGTGCTAGAATTTTGTAAATGTTCAATAAATATTCGTTTAAAAAATTAGCCCTGGCCAAGTAGCTCAGTTGGTTAGAGCACAGTCCCAATACACCAAGGTTGCAGGTTTGATTCCCAGTCTGTACCTTTTTCCCCTCTCTCCCCCTCCCACTCCCCTATTGATAACCCTCCACGTGATCTCCATTTCTCTGGTTCTGTTCCTGTTCTAGTTGTTTGCTTAGTTTGCTTTTGCCTTAGTTTTAGGTGTGGTTGTTAATAACTGTGAGTTTGTTGTCATTTTACTGTTCATATTTTTTATCTTCTTTTTCTTAGATAAATCCCTTTAACATTTCATAAAATAAGGGCTTGGTGATGAGGAACTCCTTGAACTTGACCTTATCTGAGAAGCACTTTATCTGCCCTTCCATTCTAAATGAAAGCTTTGCTGGATAGAGCAGTCTTGGATGTAGGTCCTTGCCTTTCATGACTTGGAATACTTCTTTCCAGCCCCTTCTGGCCTATAAGGTATCTTTTGAGAAATCAGCTGACAGTCTGATGGGAACTCCTTTGTAGGTAACTGCCTCCTTTTCTCTTGCTGATTCTAGGATTCTCTGTTTAATTTTTATCTTGGGTAATGTAATTATAATGTGCCTTGGTGTGTTCCTCCTTGGGTCCAACTTCTGTGGGACTCTCTGAGCTTCCCGGACTTCTTGGAAGTCTATTTCCTTTGCTATGTTGGGGAAGTTCTCCTTCATTATTTGTTAAAATAAGTTTTCAATTTGTTGCTCTTCCTCTTCCCCTTCTGGTACCCCTATAATTCAGGTGTTGGAACATTTAGAGATGTCCTGGAGGTTCCTAAGCCTCTCCTAATTTTTTTGAATTGTTGTTTCTTTATTCTTTTCTGATCGGCTGATTGGCTGTTTCTTTCTTCCTTCTGGTCCACTCCATTGATCTGAGTCCCAGTTTCATTCCCATCACTATTGGTTCCCTGTACCTTTTCCTTATTTCATTTAGCATAGCCTTCATTTTTTCCATCTAATTTGAGACCAGATTCCACCAATTCTGTGAGCATCCTTCAAAACCAGTGTTTTGAACTGTGCATCTAATAGGTTGGCTATCTCTTTGTTGCTTAGTTGTATTTTTTCTGGAGCTTTGATCTATTCTTTC
>PVKM010042970.1:0-12523 GCA_004027735.1 Carollia perspicillata
GCTTTAGTCTTCTAACTGCTGCTTGTCCATCCCAAAATCAGGTCACACTATCCTTTAACCCTCAGAAATACCCAGCTTTTCTTCCCTTCCCATTCATTTGTATCCCAACATTTAAAGGCTCATGTGAACAACTCCATGTTTAAGATAACCAGGTTCCAGGCCCTAGGACCCAACAAATAGCATTTAAGTTTCCAGGAGTAAGAAATCTCCAGCCTTGACATTTAGTCTCTGAGCATCTATGGATGCTCCCCACGGATGTATAGGAAGCTTCTTCTACATTTAGCAAAAGATAATAGATTTCAGTTTTTGTACACCATTGCACTGGATACTAACACATCAACTCATTTACATAGAATCAAAACAGTATTGGAATAGCATTATAACTACAAGCTTTTATTTCTCTCTCTCCTTTTAACTAACATTATGACTATTGTCTCATACAACCTTTTTTTTTTCAATGTGCATTAATTAGAATAAATGGGCAGATGTTCAGGGTGTTAGTTGCTATACGAGGTCTGTCCAGAAAAAGTCCAGCCATTGTTAATATATTGAGACCAGTTTGTGCAACATCAGTGTAATCTGGCAGCCAAGGAGAGTGGGCTGGAATGCACAAGTGTAAACAATGATGACTCCACTGTACTAGTCAGTGGAGGAGGTAGATGCCATTGAGTGAGCATGTGTACTGTGTGGCCATCACATTCAAAATGACTGAGCAAGTAGAGCAATAAATCTGCATCAGATTTTGTGTTAAGCTTGAACATTTCTCTGTGGAAACTATTTGGGTAATTCAGAAGGCTGTAGCTAAGAGCAACTGGTAATTGGCAGCTTCATCATGACAATGTACCTACGAATGCATCACACTTCATGCAGAGGTTTTTGGTGAGACATCAAATAACCCAGGTGACTTAGTCCCCCTACAGCCCAGATTTGGTGCCCTGTGCCTTCTGGCTTTTCCCCCAAAAAATCACCTTTGAAGGAGAAGAGATTTCAGACCATCAACGAGATTCAGGAAAATAGGTTGAGTCAGCTGATGGTGATTGGGAGAACTGTGTGAGGTCCCAAGGTGCCTACTTTGAAAGGGACTGAGGCATCATTATCTTATGTACAATGTCTCTTGTATCTTCTTCAATAAATGTCTCTATTTTTCCATATTACATGGCTGGATATCTTCTGAATAGACCTCATATGTCCAATAAACTTGTACTCTTCACATAGGTTATGTCAAATGCTTCATAAAAAAATACTACAAACCCTTTTTGTAGAGCACCCAGCCCTACTAGACAATAGGAGTAATACCAAGCTTTCTGTTTCTGAACTCTGCAGGAAGAGTTTAGAACACTTGCCTTGAGCTTTGCTTAACCAACTAACTGTGTTGTGTCTGATTAGCCTAATTATTCACAAACAGAAGTTGAAACAAAGTAGTCTCCATTCCTTTTCTTTTTTCCCTCTTCCCATTCTGTGGTGGCTAAAGATACTATACATTCTTGACTGCTCCCCTTGAGACTAAAACTTGTTTTCTCTACCCTTGGATTTCACTGGTGCCGTGACCATGTAACCAGTAGAACGGGGCCTAAATTATAGTGTGGCAATTCTGAGTCTAGCTTTTCTGAGGACTGGAAGCTTTCAGTTTTTTCTTTCTTGGGATGCTTGCTCTTGGATACTGTTGCTTAGAACACGCTCCCATGCTGTGAGATGCTCAAGCCACTGAGGGAGGTGTTGTGCAGGCACTTGCATCGGATGCTCATCTGAGCTCCCAGCCAATAGCCAGCATCAACCACCAGCCATGGGAGCTACCTTAGTGCTCTCTGATCAACTGTCCTCAAATAACTACAGGTCAGTCAATATCAGAACTTCCTGGTCCATATACAGAATCTCCAATGATAAAAAAAAGACATCTGTTATTGTAAGCCAGTAGCTTTTGAAGTGGTTTGTTATAAAGCAATGAGATAAGGAAAATGAATTATTTTGGTCTCTATTACTATAAGACCATGAATGTGGTTAATTATCTTTAACCTCACACCAGGTCTATTGTTGGTTTTTATATAATGGGGCCATCTTTATAAAAAAAGTTCAGTTTCATAAATATTTATTGAGAATGTACTCTGTGCCAGGCAGATTAATTCTGGAGATCAAACAAAGTCCGAGTCAGCAATGGGCAGAGTGTTTAGCACAGAAAACATGTATAAGTGAATAATTACTACCTTGTGATAGTTGTATTATAGAGATGATTTGAAAAAAATTTACAAATACTTGAGCAGCTACCATATACCAGGTATGCAAGATATTGGAAATGGATGGAAATGAAGTTCTTGCTTTGAAGGAATTTGCCAACTAGTGAGGGAGACAGAATTAAAACAGATGTTTTCAGTATAATGTGGCAGGTGCTAGGACTGAAATATGAAGCAGTTGGTAACTCAATGATATTACGAGCATATAGCCCAGCATAGATATTGGGATATAAAAGATGTTTGATGCATTTTATATTTTATCTTCTTCCTTGATGGTGTGACAGATTATATACTCTAAATACACCTGGAACAATATTTTCTATCCTACATGCCCATCAGCCATGTGACCTTGAAACTCCCCCATCAAGAAGAACCTCATTGCACTCCCTTTGAAACTGGACTGGCCCTCAGGACTCACTTATAACCAACAGAATTTGGTGGAAGTGATGCTGCATGACTTCTGAAGCTGGGCCAGAAAAGGCCAAGCGGTGCCAGCCTTGATCTCCTGGAATACTCATTTATCAGTTGCTCCATTTCAGAGGGCTTTTTCGGGAACCCAGCTGCCATGCTGTGATAATCCTAAGTCACATGGAGAGCCTATATATACGCACACGGGTTGACAGCCCTCGCTGAGCCCCGTGTAGAGATGATCCTAACTTGGCCCTTAGATGTGTTAATGAAGGAGCCTCTGGTTGATTGCAGCTCCTGCCCTGCCTGGTCACCTTCAACCCACTGGAGCCTTCCAGTGGCTCTGGAGCAGAGGGAAACCATTCCCGATGTGCCCTGTTCAGAAGCCTGACCTTAGGAACCCATGACCATAATAAAAAGTTTGCTATTTTATGTCACTAAATTTGGAGTGGCTTGTTACACAGCAACAGATAATTAGAACAGATGGGTTTCGAGACATAAAAACTTTGCAATAAATTATATTATTTTTGAACAGCATCTATGGTGAGGTTTGGTATTCCTGGATGCAAGTTTTTAGTTAGCACAGAAACTGCGAAAATATTTAGTCATTCATTAATATCTGAATTTAGCTCACAGGGATTTTGGAGTCAATCTCTGACTGAAATACTTTCCTATATTTATAAAATTGAGTCTACTTGCTTTAGGAATATTTCATTTCTTCTGATAGGGACTACATCTCTTCATCTTCAGATTCAGTGGAAATGGAAATGTTGAGAAGACCTGATTTATTTGATATTCATAGAAATTAATTATCATTTGCAGGAAGAATGTATCTATATGAGGAAGAATTGCAGAAAAATGCAACATCAAACTGTAAAGTTCCCTTCCACATTAGTCATTAGTCCTACCACTTACTAACAATTAAACCATGTACATTTCTTAAATTGGCAACTTGAAAATCGTGTAAGGAAGATACTCATTTTAATTATATGAATTAAAAGAGGCACTCTTTTTTTTGCCATTTTTCTATTTTACAGTAATTGAGAAATCATTAAAAATTGGAATACAATTCCATTAAACATAGAGGGGGGAAAAGAGACTGTGTTACTATCCAAAACATTTCCTTTCTTAGACAGTAGTCTTGACAGATGAGATAATTAAATCTGAGTCTGTGTGGTGGTACAATAAGTGACATCGAAGGAAAACAAGAAGATGCAGGAAACGGTTAATTAATGGATGCCAATTATATTGAAGTCAGAATTGGATAAATGTCCTAGGCGAGTGAGAGGACTGGTGGTTAAAGGAGGGAGGCAGTGGGGCTAGTGGGGACAAATGTACTGAAGACCGCTGTGCCCCCTCTTCATTACCAGGTGCTGCTGGTAAGACCAGCACAAAGAGAACAAGGAAAAAGATCTCTTGGGATCGTCATATTTTTAGAATCTGAAATTCAGACAGTGCAATCTTGCCATTGCAGAGGAAGTATATTTCTTGATTCCCAACTTTCTGATTCTTTGCAAATGGGAGGAAAGCACAAATTAGAATAGATCCCAGATCCAGGAAATCTGTCTAGGCCCCAGACTTCACCAAATCATCCTCACCACTTCATGCTCAGTGCTCAGATTCTTCTGTCATTTTCTTGCAAACCTCTGCTTGGCAACTAATGCATTTTGTTTTAAGAACTCAGGTTTTATCTGGGTTATCCAATCACACCTATTTTTTAGAAGAGCAGATGTGAAGTGAACTCTGTGGTTGTTCCCTGCATCTCTTGCTCAGGTAGTTTGTGGTTGAACTGTCCCAGATATTTCCAGGTGAAGAGATTCATGGAGGGTGTTGCTTGAGGCAAGAAAAGTTAAGCCAGTTTAGGATTTAGTCCATTCCGTGCTGAAAGTGAGTTAGAACACATTTACACTTTTCTATGTATCTTTTTGGAATAAATATACATATACTAAAGATAATAAATCAAATTTTCTCTGGAAACTTTTTCTAACAAATTAAGCAAAGTTTTCATTTAATATTTAAATATGGATTATTTTTAGGAGATAATACACGTCTAAGTATTGGTATGTGAGAGTGCTTATTTGTAGTAGTTTTTGTTCCATTAAAAATTTTTGAGCTTGCTTCTCAGTTCAGTCACCAAGCTTCACTAAGCTTTACTAATTTTGTGAAATTTGGACTAGTGTTTTGCCACTTTAGAGATAATCCCTGAAAGCTTTCCTCTTGCAGATGGCAATAAATCATTCTCTCCACTAAAAGCCTCTATGTCATTTGAAATTTATTACAAAGAGCGGGTAGTGGACTTAAAAGCCATTTCACATGTCTTATTGCTTCAATCATCTAATTTATGGGTTTCAGCTGCATTTGTAGTTAGAAAAGGTATTTTCCTTCCCCTGATCAATATGAGTCCGGTTTTGCATTCGTCCCCACTCATCCTCCCTGCCCAATTATATCCACTACCTCTCTTAGATTTTATAGCTTCTGCGGCCGTTCTCCAGGTTCCATCATTCAAGGCGATGCGGGTCTGAAGTGGAAAGAAAGTGCCAACCAGGCTGATGTAGATTGACTAAGCTTTACCAGCTCTTAGCTGCAATTGTCAAAAGATACCTTAGTTATTATTAGTTGAGCAATCTTGCCTTAGGGAAGGAGAAGCTGTCAAAAACTCCTATGTTTAATATGTACATCTCGGGCTTCATGGAGAGAGTATGAGGGAAGCCGATTAAACACAGATGTAGTAAGCTTAAATAACACACACTTAATACAAAGAATGGTAAGGAATTGGTACTCTTTAGTGCCACGTTGGAGGTAATTTTCTTCTTCCACAATAAATAATATCTGTTCCCATATGTCAGTCACTCTCATCCCCATAATGAAATTGAGTACTAGTGGACTAATAAAATTTGTTCAGAGCCTACTTACTATAAGCAAGATACTAAAAGACAACTACATCCTCCAATACAATTCTAAGTTAACCCTGGGGAGTGAACAGTGTTTTGTCTTTTGCACCTAAATATTCCCTTCTTTGTTCCTCTTTCTTCCCTCCACAATAGGACTTATGGGGATGCCCCTTCTCCCCTATTCTTCTGTGACCAAAACTGGTGGGTTGCCTCCAGAACAGCCCTTTCTCTTCCCTTTAATGCTTGATGTGAGAGCAACTGGCACCGTAAATGCCAAAGATGCCTGGCACTTGTATTCTCATCTCTCTTGCATCTGTGATATGAGCATGAAATCCAATCCTTGTAAGAGAGAGCAGAGGAGATGCCTAGTAGGTTCTCCTGAGGAATGTTTTACCTAATAAGATAGGCATATGGTGGGAAATACCTCCCTTCTCATGATACGATCTTGTCAGCCTGTGACAGTCGTCACTGCTGTAGCATCTTGTTAGCATGAGGGGAAAGGCAGAGTGGAAAGATGACAGCACCTGGGTTCTTGGTAATGAGCTGTACTATACCTGGAACACTTCGTTTATGAAATACAATGTGTTTTTACAGAGGCAGGTAGGGGTTAGCTGTTTAGCCAAATAGTCTGGAGTTTCTAATTCTGAGGTGCATATACCTGTCTCTAAAATTTGAGGGATACTGTTCCTTCTTGGTGGTTCTTGTTTTGTTCTCTTTGAGATAAATTAAGTCCTCAGTTTAGTCTGAGAAGTTAAGACAGGAGCTCCATGATCCAGGTCTATCTGGAAGTTTGCTCATTAAAGACAACAATGGAAACTAAAGGTAAGATTCATGCTCTTTAGATGTAGAAACCTCCATTTTCCCCCCTTTCAGTGAATCTTTTCCCCAATATAAGAAATCCACAATTCCACAATTATTTTAAGTATTAGGAAGCATGGACAGAGACTTTAAAAAGTGAACATTGAGAACAAAAAAAAAACTTTGCATAATAACATAATAAGATGCAGACCATTTTCACTTGTGAATAAATGCAAACATCCTTAATAAAATAGAAACAAATTAAACTGAGCAACATAGTTAGAGAAAAGAACACCTTGACCATGTGGTGTTCATGCCAGTAATTTAAGAATAGTTCAATATTAGTAAATACCTTAAAATAATTCTCATATTTTAAGCTAGAGAATAAAAATCATATAGGCATTCCCCACAAATGAAAAAAACACTTAAAAACATTTTATATTCATTCTTCATAAAGAGTTCTTCATAAACTAGAAACAATGGATCCATCATTAACATGATATGTAGGTAGATGGAAATCCTGGGGCTATTCCAGTGTGATAAGAAGCTGTCATGCCTGAAGAGAAAGGTAAAACTTGAACTTCTCTGAGAAGGAAGTATGGTATATGTGAAAAGTAAGAACTTTACGGCTGAAAATATAGATTTGCATTTCAATTCTCCCACCTGCAATCTGTGACACTTCAGGCATATTACTTTACTCTCTTGGATTTCAGACATTTCATCTGAAAAAATGGGCTATAATTGCTACCTCAAGAGGATTAATGTAATCAAAACACATGTAAAACATCTAACATACTGGATTTTCATAAATGGTTGCTTTGGAAAAAAAAACACCTATTCTGGGGGTATAGCACCCCAAAATAGAGAGGAGAAGAAAACAAGAAACATCTGAATATAGTCAATACATGTTCAAAATTCCCTCTAAATAATCCTGTGGCATGGATATTTCCTCCTTCTGAGACTTCCAGATAAGATCTTCAATGATAAGAAAGTTTCAAAAACCTGTGACACATATCACAACAGAAAGTTTGTTCTTCTTTGTCATTCATAGTGACTCAAAAGAAGATATGTACTGTCGGAGAATGTGCCTGCAGTCCGTGGTATTCTTCAGACACGAGGGTGTTGTTCGGCTTCCCGGACTCCCCCCCCTCCATCTTTCAGTTTCTCTGGCCTTCAGTTTCCTCAGTCAGGCACTCACACTTTGAAGAACCAGTTAATTTTTTTTCTTCTAAAGGTCTCTTCTGAAATTGCTAATTAATTTTCATAACATGGCTTCACAATTTTTCTAAGAATGTGGTTTCATTTATCTCAAATGCAGTGATGACAGGAGAAAGGAGTAGAGACCAGCTCGGTCCAGGTGTCCATGTTGAGTTTGAACACGTTCACATTTTGTGAAACCCAATAATGTGTTTTTATGTTTTCAATAGTTTCAATTTCATTTTGTTCAGATGCCTTGTGACATCAAGAAGTATTTTTAAAACTGATAGGGATCCAAAAAATTGGGCTTTTGAGAACCTTGAGTTTAAAAAAAAAGTCATTTGACAAAGACTTTTAGTAAATGTCTTCAACAAATATCCACAATGTTGTCTGAATATATTAAAGTGTGATAAATAACCACATCTGCTTCGATTTCTTCTAATTATCCCATAAATTCTCAATGGGAAAGTTATAGTTTTTATCACTTTGTTCATCACATCATGTAATGAAAAGGTCTTGCAAAGTTGACAAAACACACTCTTACCATAAACAACGAAATGTAAACTGTGCCCACCAACCATCAGTTTTGACCAGAATACAATTTTTTTTTGTTCTAGGTGCCTTATCTGTTGCATATGAATTCAGCTTTTCTATATTTAGGTCGGACTTCTCATATTTCTTGCTCACAGGCACTTAGGTCATAGATAAACTTGCTTGCTAAAAGTATTTAATATTATTTCTTCTAAAAATCTCAAGCAGACCACATACAGGGGTCTATTAATAGAAACAAGTAGTATCAAAATTACTTTTTCTGATTATAATAGTAGGAAATTTAAGGACTGCATACAAAGAAGAGAGAAGAAAAGAGCAATTGTCCACAGCTTTACCATTCAAAGGTAACTTTTCTTGATAGCTTGTTCCATTTGTTTCCCATCTTTTTTGCAACGTGCATTTTTGAGGTATGTAAATACATCTATGCATCTATGCTTTTCTATTTATAGAGAAAAAGGTGAGAAGAGGGACTGTCTTGGTTTCTCTTGCACAATAAATCTTAGGTTGCTGCTTACTTCACCAATTCAAAACACTAGGCTGTTTATCATGCCTTTACAGTTTTATTATTTCATTCACTTTGTAGTATTTTATTAGGGCCTCAGAAAGTCTTAAGAAACAGCCTAATAATCTTCTAAATCTTCTATGTTAATAGCTCATTTATCAAAATATTTTATGAAAATAGAAATTAAAATGCCTAGAAATAGGTACTTCCTGTATAAAAAAGAGGAACATGCTCAACACATATGGGGAGACAAATATTTTACCTAATTATTAAAGCATCAAGACCTCACAAATTTAAGAACTAGGGCTTCAAAATGATCCAGTTTAACTCTCTAGTATTACAGATAAGATTATAGGTAAAAGGAAAAGTATATTTCCGATTCTTACAGCTCTAGTAATTCTCTGATAATTTCTGGCTCAAATCCAAAACACAAATTACAGTAAAAGAATGGTTGTGAAATGCCTTATTTTGTGGAGAGTTAAAAGGTGCATTGATCAAGATGCAGTACAAGCGTGAATTGTTCAAGAGGTTTATCTCATTTTCAGGGGGCTTTCTTACGTGATATATTCATTTCCACAGCCAATACCTCCTCTCCTCCCTAGAGTCAAGCCAGGTTGCTTGACTCAAGCTTATGCGAACACTGAAATGAGAACATGGGTAGGAACAGAGATTCAGAGATGATAGTACAGTAGTTTGCCTGTCATAGAAAGACCAGTGCAAGCTAGGAGTACTGCAAGCTAGGAATCACTTATTAGCTTGCCTTTTGTCTCTTGGTAGTATGGCAGAAGGTTTATACAATACTGTATAAAGACTGTCATAAATAGATAACAAAAAATGTACTAAAAAATTCCTTAAGGTGAAACTAATTTTGGTGAGTGATCACCACTTTATCGGGAATAAGAGAATAATAAATATTTAATTAAAAATTCCTTAAGAAGACATCATCTTTTGAGTGCTACTACTTCATTAGCAGATACTTTTTATTTTGAAAAAAATGTATGTATTGGGTATAAGAACTAATTCTAACCTTATTGCATGATGACTCAGCAATTCCACTTCTGGAATTATATGCAACCCCCCAAAAAAGACTAATTTGAAAGAATATATGTACCCCTATGTTCATTGCTGTGTTATTTACAATAGCCAAGCCATAGGAGCAACCCAAGTGCCCATCCATAGTGGACTGGAGAAAGGAAATGTTACCCAGCCATAAAAAATGAAATATTACCATTCGTGACAGCACAAATGGACCTACAGAGTATTATGCTAAGTGAAATTAGTCAGAGAAAGACAAATACCATATGATTTCCCTTATAGTAGAATCTAAAGAGTAAAATAAACAAACAAACAAACAAGCAGACAAAAGAGAAATAGACTCACAGATACAGAGATCAGACTGAAGTTTGCCAGAAGGAAGATGGTTAGAGGGCTGAATGAAAAACTTGAAGGGATTAAGACGTACAATTTGGCCCTGGCTGGTGTAGCTCAGCGGATTGAGCGCCAGTCTGAGAACCAAAGGACTGTCAGTTCGATTCTCAGCCAAGGCACATCCCTGGGCTGCAGGCCAGGTCCCCAGATGGGGGTTTGTGAGAGGCAACCACACATTAATGTTTCTCTCCCTCTCTCTAAAAATAAATAAATAAAATCTTAAAAAAAGAAGAAGTACAAATTGGCAGTCACAAAATAGTCTGGAGATGTAGAGTATAGCATAAGAAATATGTTCAGTAATATTCTAATAACTATGTACAGTGCCAGGTGGTACTGGAAATATCAGGGGGAACGCTTTGTAAAGTATACAATTTTCTAACCACTATGTTATTCACCTGAAACTACAACAAAATAATATCAAATATAAATTGCAATTGCAAAATAAAATTAACATAAAAAACCCAATTGGATCTGCTCTTCAATAAAAAAAACAAAAAATATTAAATGTTGCATACATTAAAAAAGAATTTTCCAGTTATATATAAACTTTATATATAATATAAATTTCTATATGAGACTATTTTATATTTACTAGGCATTTGATGTTTTCTCACATAAGATAATAACTATGGCATTCTTTTTAGAAGCTGCATAAAATTGCATAGAATGGGAATACAACTTTCTTTTTATTTATCATTGTCCTTTGGTGGATATTTTGGTTATTTTTTCACTTCAAAATAATTCTAAAAGACTGTTTTATATTTCCTTTTTTATATTTTGATTTTTTGAAGGGATGCTTTTAAGTCATCAGATATTCATTTTGTGCATACTGAAATGTCTCAGTGGTGTAATGGCTGAGCATTACTGTATGACACTCTCTCTTGTTTTATAACTTGTGTATATGTTTAAAATGTACAGGGAGGCCCCTTATTCAGCAGCCACTTTGCCATGGATTCATACTTGCTAGTTTGTCTTAAGGCATCAAAGATATTCTTGTCATCGAATGGATAAACCATCTGAAGAAATTAATCAAAACAAGATTTCCAGGTTGATGTGAATTGTGCTGCCAAATCACAAATTAAATGTGAATTGTGCTGCCAAATCACAAATTGAAGCAAAAAATATAATAAAAATATAAACATTTCATTAAGAGTTTAATTGAATTCTTTCCCTTAGATATTCTTTCTTCTATTTATTTAATTTTTTTGGCTTCTATATAAATGCGGTCCTCCTGATCATAATAAAGGAAGCAACTCTTCCATTATGTATTGAGGATTCCTGGAGAATTTTTTCTTAAAAATATTGGCTTCACAAACAATCTCTGTTTTCATACCACAAATTCTGGTACGGTATCCCAGAGAATAGAAAACAACTTCACATGGATTATTGAAAAAACACAGTTCACACAAGAGGCTTCTGTTTTAACCAAATATTCTATGATCATTGCTAACAAAGACAAAAATATATTTATATTTTCTTCTTTTTCTGTGAAAATGTGGCCAATAGTAAAGTGGCTGAAACTGTATAGAGAAGTGAAAATGAAGCATGGCGTCCGGACAACTCTCAAACTGGACCCAAGCTCTGTGTAACTTCACAGTGGCTGCGCCAGAGCTTTTAACAATGAGATTTAGATGGATAAGCTTGGAGATCTGCTTTATAAAATTTAACCTCTCAAACAGGAAATTGGAGGTAAAGCAGATCTCAGACTGCATTTCCTGTGAGCACAATAATGCATTATTTTTCTAGGGACAGAGTGCACTAGGAATTTATGCAATGGACAGGGACGATTCTAAGAATGAGAAATTGTACTTCTTAAATCTCTCCAGAGACTACTGCAGAATCATGTGGCCTGAAGAAATCCTTCCATGTGTCTCCTGATTTCCAGGAAAACATATTTCTAAGCTACTGCAAGAGGTGACATTTTATTTTCTCCATAAAAGAATCTCTTAGGAGGTTATTTTATATTTTCTCTCTCAGAGCCATTCCAAAGAGGTTTTTCTTAGTGCAGACAAGACTCGTATCTCTTATAAAAGATGGAGAGCTGGTTGACTAGCTTATTCAGGGTTTGGGGAATGTGTAAGGGAGTAATTTAAAGTTTTTCCTTTTATCATCAGAGCTTTATCTATATCCTTCTAAAGTTATTGAACCAAAGCTGAGGGATGATTTTTAGGTAGTCTAGGAGACATAAAATATACCATTGCCCACTTCAAAATTGTTTTACTTGTGTATGTGCATCTCATCAGCATGTGTGTGTTTATTTCTTGCTAGCTAAGGCTTGTTGTGAGTGACAGAAAAAGCCTGATAATGATTACCAGAGGGGACCGGGGTGAGGGAGGGTGAAATGGGTCAATTGTATGGTAACAGATGGAAACTAGACTTTTGGTAGTGAGTATGGTATAGTGTATACATTTATTGAATAACCATGTTGTACACCTGTAACTTCTATAATGTTTTTAACCAATGTTACTTCAATAAAAGGAAAGGAAGAAGGGAAGGGAAGAGAAAGGAAAGGAAAGGAA
>PVKM010042971.1:0-12643 GCA_004027735.1 Carollia perspicillata
TAAAAGGACTTAAAAATTTTTTAAAAAGGCTTCAACCAAGAAGGTCTGAGAAAATGAGGGAGAACTTCAGAAAAAAACATGAAACTGGAAACCTGGCAAAAGGGCAGACCAAAGGAAGAGGACAGCTTCATCCAAGAAAGCCAAGAATAGAGCCCACGTAACTTAGGTCAGAGCATCCTGGAAAGGGTCAGGACCCGAGGATCAACAGCCCTGAGGACCACAGGGGTGGCAGTGAGGCTGAAATGGGAGTGCGGGGTGGAAGTGCTGACTTCCACGCAGCCGGGGGCCCAGCGAGGAGCTGCCCTGGGCCATCCCGGCAGGCGCTCACAGGTGTGCTCTCAGGAAAGTCCAAACTGGAAAAAACTCTGAACTCAGGGCACCTGGCCCAGGTTGGGGGTGGGAGGGGTCAGATATTAAAGGAGGGGAATTCAGTAAAATTGTACAGACTGAATGGCAGGACCCCCCTCCCCAGGCCAGTTCCCTATATGACATCAAGCTAGAGCTGGCTGGCAGACTTTAACCCCCAAGCAGGAGCCTGGAACAGGGGTCTGGGGGAAAGGAACCATTCCAAGAGAAAAACATACAGCAGCCCGATGACTCTTCCTGCTGAGAAGCTTATCGTTCAGCCCCTAGAGGGCACCCACACAGACTTTCTGGTCACCACTTCTGAATATGAATGGACGACCCAGGAAATCCTCTAGTGAGAGACCCAGACCAATGAACAGTATCACACAGCACTCGGAGAAAACAAAGAGAGTGCAAACACAGGAGGAAGAAAACTTATCATTTTAATTAATATCCTCAGAGAGAAAGGAGAGGTCATTGCATTCATGGAACAAGAACCATGTCATGTAACAAAACAAACATACACACACACAAACAACAAAGAATTCTCAATAACTAAAAACATGAGAGTGGGAATGAAAATGTGAGAATAGTTGGGATACAAAGTTAAAAAAAAAACCTTCTAGCAAACAAAAGAAAAAGAAGTTCGTAATAGGAATGGAAAAGCGTTTTTGGAACTAGAGAAATACGGAAGATCCACCATCGGCGTAACTGGCATTTCAATAAGAGATCGAACAGGACCGGTCAGCTGCACGCTGTTCGAGAAAATGTGCGGAAGCATAGGATCCATTTACGGACTGGACGAGTCCACTGAGCAACCAACACACTAAAAAATCACAGACACACACACAATTACGGCATATCTGTATATGATTTCAAAACACTGGAACAAGTAAAATATCCTAAAAAGCTCCCAAAGAAGATTTTTTAAAAAAAGAAAAAGAAAGAAAGAAAAGGAAAGAAAATTCTATAAAAAAAAAGAAAGAAAAGATCTGGGAATCATTACAGCATTAGTTTTCTCAGCAGCAAACTGGAAACAAAAATCCGACAGAGCAATGTTTTCAAAATTCTGAGGGAAAAATAATTTCTAACCTAGCATTCTAAACTATCAGTAATTATGACAGTAAAAAAAAATAAAGATATTCTCACACCTGCAAAATCTCAAAATATTTTACCTCCTTTTCTCCATTTGGGGGAGGAAGCTACAAAAGGATATATCCCACCAAAACAGGAGCAAACCTCCAAGGAGACAGCAGGCCCAGAAACAGGGAGTCGACACAACCAAAAAAAGAAGGGAATTTTTCAGGGTGGTGGGGACCCAGCGTGAGGCTGGGAGGACCGTCAGTACCTACAGGAAAGAGGGGACCCAGATTCCCGAAGAGATGTCTTCCTCAGCAAGGAAGAGAAAATAAAGGTGACAGAATATGCCTAATATCTGTGAAGGTATTGAGAGATTTCAACTTTTGCAGGTGAGATTGGGGATGTACTACAGATAGACATATAGAAGACTATGCAAACAGAGTCAACTATCAATCTCGAAGAAGACAGCATTGTGGAAATGTAATCAGAATTGACCATGTGGCTCAGCTGTGAATAACGTTTTCAGAATCATAAATATTCATTTAGCAAAATACAATGGTATAAATGTATTAGCCAAGTGTGAAGGGTATATAGATATATGTGTGTGTGTATAAATAAATATATGTGGGTATGGGAAAGAAATATAGAACAGCTGGTTCTTCTCTACAGTAAGTCAAAAAATGTCTAAAATTAAAAAACCAAGAAAGAGCAGTATAAAAAGATTACATAGAAATATGGAGGCAGCCCTGGCTGGTGTGGCTCAGCAGACTGAGTGCCGGCCTGCAGACTGAAGGGCTGCTGGTTTGATTCCCGGTCAGGGCACATGTGCGGGCTGTGGGCCAGGTCCCCAGCTGGGCGTGAGAGAGAGACAACAGATCCATGTATTTCTCGCACATGGAGGGTTCTCTCCCTCTCCTTCTGCCTCCCTGCCCCGCTCTCTAAAAAAGTAAAGAAATAAAATCTTTTTTAAAAAAATATGGAAGCAAATACAAAAAAAGCTAACAGGGCTGAAAGCGGTAGCCTGTGGAAATAAGTACTCAGGAGAGCTGGGAGGAATGGGTAAGGGGCTGGCTTTCTAAAGCTGTGTACATTTATAACAACAATAAAATGAAAGTTGAATTTTAACAGTGCTTTTGTGGCTGCTGCCTTATTGGGAAGAAGGCAGAGGAGACCATGCTCAGCGGGGCGCCAGCCGTGGCAAAGGAGAGCCTCATCTTTTTCACGTTTAGTTACACCAATCGGCCCCTTAACATAACCAGTGGAGTCTGGCTACCAGACTCGGATCTACCCTGGCAGACCTCAGAGCCGCGGCCAGAAGGGTTTCAAAGGCAGCAGGTTTACAAGCGCTTCACTGGAAACCTGAAGTCCCAATGAAAATAAATTGATCGAGACCAAGTATGGAGCCCTGAGGGTGCACCGCCCCCTCTGGGACTGGCCGCAACTCTCTGCGTGGGCACCGTTCCTTCCTCAACCCAGGCCGAGGCAGGTGAGATCTGGAGGGGGACGTGCACCTTGCCGTGTGAAGGCTCCCAGCCTGCGGGGCGTGAAACCCGAGCAGCCTAATGGCTGTAGTTTTCTGCCTTCCAATTCTTAGCTAGATTAGCTGTGTTATTTGGCAAGTTCCTTACATCATCTGGGCCTGCTTATCTATAGAAGTAAAACTTTCACTAGACGTCTCTTTTGAGTCCAGAATTCTGGGATGGAGAGCAACTTCCACGTTCACTGTAGAAAGGGTTATGTGAAGCAATAAGTAAACGAGAGAGGAATTTAATAAAATTCTTGCCCTCCAACTGAAAGAAAAATATAAAGAGTTTAGAGCTAATAAATAATGTGTGATACTGTTTCCGTTATATTTCTCTCCGGGAAGGGAGAGCCCCAGGGACCAGAGCCGAGGACGTCAGATGGAGACCTTGGAAAGACACCCGGGCACGTCCAAAATCTGAGTCCTCTGTGGCACGGAGGCTAAGGGCACGGACCCAGGGACCGGACTGTCTGGGGTCCAGTCCACCTGGGCGTCTTATTAGCTCCAAGACAGTCGCTTCCTCTCCAGGTGCAACCACATCACTAGGGTAACCGTACGTCAGTTTACATTCCTGCCTGGAAGAACGAGTGACAGCATCCCATGTAACTCCAAAGGGCTTCCTGTTGAAGTCTAAGCTGTATGTTCACTCTAACTCATCGCTGAAATGAGAAACACAACAGACCTATCTTTTAAAGTTAAGTAACGGCAGTTCGGGTTTCCGGTGCAGCATGCACGGAGCCTGGGAGTTGCCGCTGTCTCCTAACGAGTAAGCAGCAGAACACACCAGAAAATCAACACCCTTCTGAGTACTCATCAGAGAAGCGGGGTCACAAGGCATTGCCCCCCAAATCTGGAGAGGCAGACAGATGTATACCGACATTCACCACCCAGAGGCAGGAAACTCTGAAGGAACCAGCATCCGGGTCGGAAAACCTGGACCCCGTGGACTGCCGGGGGTTCAGTAGGGAGGACCCGGCCACAGGGAGGACTCAGGCACAGTGGGGACCCACACTTTTGTTAGTTTCGCCCCCAAGGGCTCGACCAGGTTCTCATAGTGATTATCTGAGAAAAAAGCCCTCCCGCTTCCGGCCGGGGGAAAAGACAAACAACCTGATTTTAAAAGTGGCAGAAAGACCTGAACAAACACCTCTCCAAAGAAGATGGACGGCAAGTGTGTACAGCGAAACACGCTCCAGATGATATGTCATCGGGGAAAAGCAAGTTACACAACAGGGAGATGTGACTACTCGCCTGCTGGAGCTGCCCAAACCCCAAACACGACAACACCAAGTGCTGGCGAGGACGTGGAACAGCAGGAGATCTCACTCGCTGCTGGCGGGAGGGCGAAGAGGCGCAGCCACTGTGGAAGAGAGTCGGTGGTTTCCTACAAAACTACCCATCCTCTTACCGTGCGATGCCGTGAATGCACTCTTCGGTATTTACCTGAAGAAGCTGAAACATGGCCACGCAAACACTTGTACACAGGTGTTTACAGCAGCTTTACCTAGAGCTTCCAGAACCTGGAGGCACCCCAGGTAAGTAAATAATAAGCATATTTACTTTTCTTAGGTTCAGACAAGAACAGAAATGCAAACTTCAGGACAGACAAGTGACAGCACCCCACCACGGGACCGGTGTTTGCTGTCAGCACTGTGACTTCCCTAGAACACTCGTCTCTCCCATTTATGAACAGGACTAAATCGTAAGTAGTGCACTGTTTCATCCGATTAAGAAATGGGAGGAAACCAAGCCAGGAGCCACATCACCAGTTTCCAGCAAGGTTCCTTGGAACACTGTGTATCCTACAACACAACAACAGCAAGGAAGAAAAAAAATCAATGAAGAGTTAGTGTAAATATGTATACAACAAAATTGAAAACAGACTTAGGAAATCAGATGTCCTGCCGTTAGTGCATTTTTTTGTTTGGGGTTTTGGGGGGTTTGGGGGGAGAGTTGTTGAAGGAAACGCTGTGCTTTCTGTTTGGCAAAGATTATGGAATATTTTATTTCTGCAAGCAATCAGAGATGCATGAGAATAGTTTCGTGGGGGTTTTTTTCCTATAAGTTTTCCATGAGCATTATTTCCTTGTTCCAACAATTCTGAATAGCATGGTTTTCATTGTCAAAGTCACCAGGTAATGTAATTCCATGTGATTCTAGGTGAAATATTAAGAAGTGAGGAAACATAAAAATGACCATTGCTATGGTAACAGAGACTCTATCTCACTCATCAACATATGCCCCAAGTCTAGCAAAATGCTTGAAGGATTTAATATTTGTGGAAGGAAGGGAGAGGAGAAGAAGGGTAAAGAAAAGATAAGGGAAAGAAAGGAGAATTACTTCAAAGATGATAAAATTTGGGCACAGAGCGGGTCTTTCACTGAGAATTTATACTTCAAAACAGAGTAAGGCATAAAGGCATAGAGGGAGGGAGGATAAAACAATCCATATCCGCTTAGCTCTCCCTGCTCTTTGTCCACCGAGTCCGTTCTCCTCTTCTCCTGGGCGCACAGCTTAACCACAGTTCCGGGCCTCCCTCCCGCGGGAGTCACCGTCCCGCCTGCCATCTCAGTGTGGCTGAGCTACAGCCAGGGGGACGACAGCAGAAGTGACGTGCGCACTGCTGGGCTTGGTCCGTGTCACGTCCCACCCGTGCTCCTGCCTGCTCCTCCACCTCCCACCTGCCGGATCTAACCGTGACAGGTCCCTACGTCCGCAAGGGTGACCAGCCAAGTACCTGGGTATCCGAATGATGCCAGAGAGAAGAAACACCACAGTGCACCGCACATCCACCCGGGACGGCCGTATCTACTGCTCACACCATTAGGTGTGCCATTTTCACTGTACATTAGTGCAAACAGTGGCACTTTGAAGAAGAGAGCGTCCGTCATGAAAGCCGGGCTGAGCCAGGTCAGGTCGCAAGGGAACAAAGGCTGCAAGGGGGAAGCACATGAAGACCCTGCTATGCAGCGGCTGTGCGCTGTGTCAACCTGCTCAGTCTGATAACTCGTAAGGCAAACTAAGTACCTAACGAAAGCGAAAGCCGTTGGAAACCGCCAGAATGTTAATCTGTCTCGACTGTTCCTTGCTACTTAGAGAAAGGTATTTAGAAAAGATGGGTTCACACCAGAAATTTATCATTTTGCAGGCAGAAATAGAAAGGATTAGAGAGAATCTAGAAATCTAGGCTCTGAGCCACGAAGGTCCACTAAGAATTTTCAGTTGAGCAAAGGAACTCCGTGTTTTCCGTAGCTGGCTATGAACAAATAACAGAGGTCAGACAGGCCTCTCTGCCATAAACTACTAGACAACTGGTACGACAGATCACTGTTTTCAGACACGAAACCGCAGGTCAGACAGGACTATGACACCTGGGAGAAGAGAAGCAAAGTGAGCCGTTCAATCACCCAGTTGCTGTGTGGAGGCAACTGGAATGCAGGGCAAGGAGGGAAAACCCATGAAGATCCCAGCAGTCCTGCTGAGTTAGAGACACAGCTTGAACTTCAAGAAGGCCAAGGGGGCTGGAATCGACAGGATGCTGTCCTAGATAAAGAGGGCCAGGGACAGAGAGAGGTCTAGAAATCTGCCGGGAGCCCCCGGAGTCATTGGATGCATACGTGCCTAAGGTACAACTCCACACGGCCTGGCAAATGCACCTTCCCGGCAGCTCTCCACCAAACAATTCCCAGAGCTCGCCCAGGGCTGGGCATCGACGACGTTCCCACCAGCCACAGTGGGGAGACATTGCTGCATGGGAGGTATCAGGAGGTCAAGGTGACTGCGGCCCCACCCTTTGAGAAACCTAGAAACGAGCCCCAGGAAATCGGACTGACCTGCAAGCGCTGTAACTCCTTATTCGAGCAAAGCCCAACACATTTTTTAAAAACATACAATAATACTTGACACTCAACAGAATCAAACTCAAAATACCCAGCATTTGAACAAAAATTACTAGATACACAAAGAAGAAGGTGAAGGTGACCATCCTCAGGCAAACGGATCGGTCAACGGAATCTCACGTAGAAACCATGGAATTCACAGAGGACATTAAAACAGCTATAATAAATACACATAACATGTGTCGAATATAAAGAAAATGGGAAGATAATGAGTAAAGGAAAGAATGAGGGTTGAAAAAACACAGTTGCTATCCACGCACCAATCCAAGACCTCAAAGAACAGCAACCGCCAAAGACAACCACAGCCAGGCACCCCATAGTTAATTTCTGAATATCGGAGATAAAAGAAAGGCAGAAAATGCAGAGGAGGGAACAAAAGCAAGACATACGGAGATCAGAGTAACTGCAGACTTCGCCTCAGAAACCGCTGAGGGGAGACATCTTTAACGTGCAGGAGAAAAAAGAACTGTCACCTAAAATTCCGTACCAGTGAAGGAAATATCTTTCGGAAATAAAGGTGGAACGATGCCTTTTTGAGACGAGCAGAAGGTCAGAGAATTGTCCTGTCGGAAGACGTCCGTGACCAGTCGTGCTGGAGGGGGCTCTTCCAGGCAAAGGAAAACAGTGCCCGACGGAAACTCGGGTCCACACAAAGACACAAAACCTCTGAATGTGGTGACTCTGCGGGTAAACGCAGGTTAGCTCTTTCTCCTTTTTAGTATCTTTGAAAGATAATTGACTTCTTAAAGCCAAATAATGACTATCCATTCTAGGTGTCATTTAAAACGTAAGGAGAGGACGTCTGTTTACATGTGGAACAGTTTGTAACTTACGTAAAAGCAGAGGGCAGACTTAACTCCAACCATAGCGATAATTGCATTGAATATAAGTGGTCTAAATGCCACAATTAAAAGGCAGAAAGTGAAGTCTAAGTAAAAAAGCAAAATGAAATTGTGTGCCCAACCACAAGACATACACTTTAAACAGAAGGAAACATGGAGGCTTAAAGTACGAGTCTGGAAAAGACATACGATGGAAATGCTAATGAAAACAAAGCCGGTGTGGCTATTTTAACAGCAAACGTACCAGATTTTAGAGCGAGAAATACTACTAGGGATAAGGAGAGAGACGTGTACAACGATAAAGGGCTCGACCTCGAAAGAACAACCTTGGAGGGGTTAGCAGCGTGAACATCTTCGAAGCACTTACGTACGAGCTGGCAGCACTGAAGGGGGAGACATGGACAAACCCACAGACACGGCCGGTGGCTGAAAGAACAAGTAAGCAGAAGAATCGAGAGACATACGAGACTTAATACACATTCTCGACGAACCTGACCAGAAGAACAGCAACCGAACACGCCACACAGCCGCAGTGGGGCGCGCACTCTTTCCAGACTGGCCAGACGGGCCATTCCCCGACACGGACCCCGGGCGGCGACGACCGGCAGATTTCAATCGAAAGGGATAAAGCCATTCCTTTTTAGGTATTCATATCATCCAGAAAATGCCAAGATATTAGGAAATTAACAATGTATCTTTAAAGTACCAGAAGTCACAAAGGAAGTTGCAGGGAAATTTTAAAATATATTTAATGAATAAAATAAAAGTTTTGAAATATCACTATTACCAAATAAAAAAAGCTTTGAAACCAATTATCTAAGCTTCGCTCTTAGGCAGTTAGGGACAGAATAGCCAGTTAAATCCAAACCAAGTAGCGATAAGGAAACAATAAAGATAAGAGTGGAACTAAATGAAATAAAACATAGATAAACGTTATATATAGCCAATTAAATCAAATGTCAATTCTTGAAAAGGTCAATAAAATTGTCTACTTGTCCTCTTCGACTCAGCATTGTACTGGATCTCCTAGCCAGTGAAACAAAGGAGAATAATTCAAACGCATACACCTGTAAAGAAAACAGTAAAACTGTCTTTAGTCACAGACAGCAAGACTGTGTGCGAGGCATATTTTAAGGAATCCGCCAAAGGCTGCCGGGACTAATACAGGGACTGACTGACATCACTACATACAAGGTCAAAAAGCAAAAAAATAAATCATACACATCTGTACGCCGGCAGCGAAAAATGGGAAAACAAAAACTTTTTAACTACTGTTTGCAATAGCATCCAAAAACATGAAGGACAGGAGGATCGGTTTGATACGACGTATGCGAAACCTGTGCTGGAGACCACAGCCCCCCGTGGAGGAGACCTCACTCGAGGAGAGGAAGCACCACGTCCACGGACAGGGGCTTTCCGCACGGCCGAGTCAGCTCTCTCCACGCTGGTGCACGGCCGGCAGCGCTCGCTGCCCAGCAGAGCTCGCGGCAACCACAGAAATGTTCCTCCGCACGTGAGCTCTCCGACAGCACAGCCACCAGCTGCATGTGGTCACTGACAATGGGGATGAGATGGGGCCGAGGAGCCCACCCATTTATTTTACTCTGTTCCATTTTAATTAACCGTAATGTTCACGGCCACATGTGGCTAATGGCTAGTATGTTATATTAGACAGCATCAGTTATAGTGATTGAATGTAATTCCAAACAAAATCCCAGGAAGTTTTTGTTGAAACTGACAAGCTAATTAAAACTTTCAAATGAAAAGACAAAGTACTCCTATAACTCCCCCAAATGAAGAAAAATACCTTGCCCTGATTTCAAGGCTTACGACAGAGCTACAATAATGAAGCTACAATCGTGTGGTGTTGGCAGAGAGACAGACATTCAGATCAATGAACGGCAGAGAGCCCGGAATTAGAGGTCGCGCACACACAGCCGGTTTTGCACGAGGCTGCCACTATCACTCAGTGGAGGAAGGGCACCCGTGCACAATTAATGGAGCAGAAACAGTTGTACATCATCCACATGGAAAACAACGAACTCTGACCCTCTCCTACTTCCCATTGTGCACATGCCAAGAAGAATTACAGACCTAAATTTAAAACTAAAGCTACAAAACTTCTAGAAGAAAACTTAGGGCAAAAATCCTTGCACACCTGGATTGGCAAAGAAGTCGTGGGAAGAAGAATATGTGTATTTTAAACATTAATAAATTGCACATATCAAAATGAAACTTCTTCTTTAAAGACATGGTAAAAGAATATTTAAAAAGTAAACTATGGACTGAAAGAAGATATTTCTACGACATGGTGAAAGGTTTGTATCAGACTGCCTATTTTTTTAAACCTCATAACTAAACACTAAGGACACAAACAACTTAAAATAGACACAGGTTTGCACAGACACTTTACAAAAGCAAATTCACGAATAGCGCAGGAGGGTGTGAAAGGGTGCCAAGCATCAGGGAAGTGCAGACCAATGCACAGGGACCACGAGGGCTGCGATTAAAGTGCAGTTAGCAACACCGAGGGCTGGCGAGCGTGCATGGCAACGGAACCACTCCTGTCTTGCTGCAGGGAATGAAAATTGCACAGTCCCTTGGGAGAAGAGCATAGTGGTTTCTTAAACACATTAAACATACACTCACCCAGCAGTGCCACTCTTAGGTATCTTCCCAAGGGAAATGCAAACACATGAGCACAGAAAACCTGTACACGAATGTGCACGGCAGCTTTCTTTATAAACACCCAAAACTGGGGGGGACCCTAAAGTTTCATCCACAGGTGGATGGACCAACAGAATGTGGCATGTCACCACAAGGAAAGACTACTTTAAAAGAATGAACTTCTGAAAATGCGAAAGCATGGATTCTCCAAAACCATACGCTGAGCGAAGCGAAAGCAGCCAGGCCCTGAGAGTGCTTCCTGGACGATTGCCCCTCAGAGGAGAAGACAATCTAACGAGCAGTGACAGGAAGCAGATCGGTGGGCTCCCGGAGCCGCGCGCGGGGGCCGGGGGGAGCTGACTGGCAAGGAGCACAGGAGACCTCGACGGTGCCGGAATCCTTCTTTATCTTGGTCGCGGAGGCAGCTGCATGGGTACGTGTCAAACTCACCACACTTTACGTTCATAATGCACAACTCCCTGCCTACCCCCGCTACTGTCTCAGAGCGCCTGGACGTTAGTGACCACCATAAGCTGAAAGGGGGGGGAGAAGAACTCGGGAGAAGGGCATTGGTGGCAAGCAAACAAAGACATAAAACAGATTTAAGGCCAATGTCTAGGAAACAGCTTTGGGTGCAGTGATTTGTACATGGAATTAACTAGAAACAGATAGTTAGGTTTACTGAGGGGTGTGTGTGTGTTTTTTAAGAAACTGTATTCTCAAAACAAACCACAAAATGCCAGACCTGAAAAAGGTTTTGATATTCTGCATCTTACAACAACCTTTATGGCCCCAAGTTTTCGCAGGTAGAAAGCAGCGTGCATAGACCCCCATCCGCCTCAGATGTGTCCCAGAGGATAATGGACAAAGAAGAAAGGGCCAGAAGGGGGAGCCTTCGGGGAACCACGCACAGTGGACAAGGGAGCCCCTCCCAGAAAGCACACTCAGCGTGTCATCGTTTCCCGGGGCCACCACGGAGCCACCAAGGAGCCACCGCTCTTACCTTCCTCACAGGCCAGCTCTGGCTGCAGACGGTAACTACGAGGGCACCGCACCCAGCCCTCAGCGATCTGTCTGGAGTCCCCAACAGCCCTGCAGACAGCTGACAGCTGCTGACCGCAAAACCTTCCGGCCCGGCCCGCCACCCGAGGCCTCTGTGCCCGCAGCGAGGACACCCCGGAGTTCCAGCCGGGTTCCGTGGGACGGTCAGTGACAGCAGATCGCTCTCTGTTAATGTCACCCTTCCCTCCCAAGCCCCACCCAAGCTCCTCTGGCCGTCAGTCCTCCTCGGAACAGGAATCTCGCCTATGGCAAACGTGTCCATTAAATCCACCGGCTCTGCTGGCACCTACGAAGCAGGGAGTGTGATTTGCATTATATAGGCCACTACGGGCACCAGTACAAGAGACTGTGGTTTACACACACACACACACTCGCACGCACAGGAACTACAACTGCTTTCTGAGAGGGTGGCTCTGCCTCTGCACGCCAGGGTGGCCTATAAAGACGACACCACGGATGTGCAGGGAGCCAGGGGCAGGTGATAACGTTGGCCACCCCGGGAAAAGCCGGGCAGGAAGGAAGTGGAAAGCAAGGGCGGACTCCGCAGGGGGAGGGCCGAGTTTAACAGCTCCGTGCTTCCTGAAACTGCTCCCACCGTGGGTTGTTTCAGTCTTTTATAACAGGCGTTTCTGCAGGAAAAAATAACTTGGAGCGCCTGAAACTCAACAGCCACAAAACCGCTTTCTAACCGACGAAACAAATTAATTTTACGTAGTGCTTTTAAACTGCCAGGCACTTTCTAAGCACTTTGCAGGTACTGACGCATTTATTTCATAACAGCCCTGTGAGGAGGGGGTAATAATTGGCCCCGTGTCACAGATGAGGGCGCTGAGGCACAGAACCATCAGGTCGGTCGCCCAAGACCGCAGGCTGGTACGTGGTGGAACCAGGGTTCAAATCCAGGCGGTGTGGCGCCAGGCTCTGTGCTTTGTTCGACTCCGGGCTGCACCGTTTCAAAGCAGAATTTTATGTCTTACGCTTTCATTAGTGTAATTTCCTATTAAGGCGAAGTTTCTGTAAAATGTTTCTTGGGTATTTTAGCAGAACAGCTTGTCCTTCGCTCCCGCAAGCTGCTCACTCTCTCCCCTTGCCGCCGTCCCAGCAGTCCTCTCACTGGGCCACCTGGAACCATCGCTATTGTCACCAAGTTGCCCCAACACACTCAGCTCTGGTCCAAACAACAGCTCTCTCCTTCCTGCCGGCACTGAAACCCAGGTCTCTCCCTC